>VMKM01001241.1:0-162500 GCA_008360985.2 Macquaria ambigua | reverse complement strand
GCTTTGTAATGAGAATGTCATATTTCTACTGTTTACCTCGCGTTAGCCGCGACAAAAGATAAAATGATAACTTTCCAAAGTTGTATAATCCTTTCTTATGGTATTATATATCACTGCGCAGTGTTTTGGAATCTAAGCCTTCAAACTCATTGATCTGTCTGGTACTTAAAGCAACACCTCCACTAGCGCAGCATTTTTTTTACACAGTGCTGTTTTCGGTCTGAACGCCCAGTAAGGCTGGTGATATTATGTATTTTTGTTATTGTCAACAAATCCCATAAAAAGTCCAAAACCAACAATGAATGAATCCTCCTAACAGATATAACCTTTGTATCCAAAGCCCAATATATCTTCCTCTGTGCTATAGACCTCAATTATTGTCTAACAAGACTAAGAGTCTACAGCCATGCTAGCAGCTCTGTGAGGCTGCACAGCAGTGCTTTGAGCTAAATGCTAACGTCAGCATGCTAACATGCTCACAATGACTAACATGCTGATGTTTACCAGGTATAACTTTTAACATGTTTGTCATCTTTAAGCATTTTAGCACGCTAACATAATCTGATTAGCACTAAACACAAGGTACAGCTGAGGCTGATGGGAATGTTATTAGTTTTGCAGGTATTTGGTCATAAAAAAGTGATGATCGAGCTACATATAAACTCAGAAGCTCACCAACATTTTTACAATTCATTTTGAGGGTGGCATGAATGTCTGTACCAAATTTCATGGTTCATAGTTGTTGAGACATTTGACTAAAAACAAAAATGGTCCAACCGGTGATGGCGCTAGAGGAGATGTCAGAGGATCTCCACAGTCTTTAGGATTCATACTCTTGGGACCACGGATGTCCAAAATTTCATGGCATCCCATCCAATAGTTATTGAGACATTTCAGTCTGGATCAAGAAGGTGGACCAACTCACTGACCAACATTGCCATACCAGGAGCAACATGGCTAGCATGGCTAAAAGTTACTAAAAACACATCGGTGAGCCATGCGGTTGCACTGGCTGCAGTGTTCCTTACACCTACGTACCATGGGCACTGTAGTTTTTTTCTTTTGAGTCAATCCCACATATGCCATGGTGCCATAAATACTTACTTAGCACAAAATGTGTATTGATCTGCAGTTGACAATAGTCCCCAACAAATGCAATATTTACTCCTGTATAAGGAACTTAAAACTACAGTGCCTAGATGTTTTAGGGAACGCTTCTTTAAAAAATTGAACTATATATTCTTGACCCATTTTTAAAGATTAATATCTTAAGTAGGAACGTATGGGCTTGGGGCTGTGTGCCACAGGCAGGGTAGGGGAGTCATAAAGTATTGAGAGACGGACTAAGACACTGTTGGTTTTGGTCTTTTCAGGGGATTTTGTTTTTACTTGAACAAGAAAAATAAAGAGAAACGGCAGCCTTATCTTATGTGCAAAACAAGGTGTTCCTTCAATCCATGAAAACATCAGAACCTTACTTTGAACTCTTTAAAATAAATTGTAAAAAGACTAATCAAAATTTAATATATGGTTGAGAAAAAAAAATCTATTCCCCCACATAGATATTGTGTCTGATGTATTTCTTCTGATGTATTTCATCTGTTGACAGATATTTAAATTCCTTTGCATGTCAATACCGCTATTTAATGCTACTGTGCAATGCTATTAATTTCTGCAAAATCCCAACAAAACACATAAAAGCCAAAAGCACTTTTTGTGTGTGTTTTGTGAGATCTGTTAGGCTCCTCTGAGGCCAGTTGATCATGTTATGGCTTCAATTCTGTTATGAGAAAGGATACAAAAAGTGTGAGCGGAGTTGCAGGTCGGAACCAAACTGTTACATCTCTATTGATTTAACTCCCAGTGCAGCAGGAGACAAGCTGCAAACATTGCCTGGCTGATGCATATTTAACCAATCTATCCTCTGAAGAAATCTTGTTCTGGGATTTTGTATGTAGGAGCTTGGAAAATGGGAGAAATTTACACAGATCTCACTGTGGGGTCTGAAGATGTTCAATAGCCTTCTTTAGATGTAGTCTGCTGGCTTTGTACTCATGTACACTGCATATAGACACATGAGAAATCAACACTGGCTATGCTAATATGCAGTGGAGTAAAGCCAGATTTCATACCCTGTGACTGAGTCTCCGATGTCATAAATAAAGCAATTTACTGGCCACAGATAGAACTGCCTGCCAGTCAAAAAGCATGACCAGATTTGGCTGCTTTCTATCCTCTTTGACTGAGCAGTAGGTTACTTGGAATATGAAAAAAGGAAAGGAGGATAATAATAATAATAACAGTGTATAATAGTATAGGGCCCCATTCTTTGCATTTAAATAGTGAGCTAGAGTATGTGTTGCTTGACTTTTCGTCTGCATTGTCACGTAGAACAAAAACTGTGCTTTCTGCAACGTGTAACGTCCACATTATTATTCATGACGAGGCCTGGTGACACTGTTAAATAACAATCCAATCATAGCCGCTGTATTGCCTGCCCCTACTGCAGAGGAATCCAGAGATTCATTCATATAAAGGAGAGCAGAGCTCAGTGTGGCACACCCTCAGCAAAACTCTGCTGTATAAGCACAAACTACATGCATTTAAATGTATTGATTCAACTTCTGTTAGATCTGACTCAATGTAACTAATCATATATAATAATTAAAGGGTCATGATCAGTTTACTTGTCGTGAGGAGAACTGCTCAGCCTGTGAAAACACTTGTATGATGTCTTCTGTTGGAGGGGGCTTTTCATAGTCTGAACAAATAAACCTCATAATTTCATTAAGGTTATCTCAGTTTGGGCGTGAAGACTTAAAATTCTTCCTGGATTACAAACTAGGGGCATGGAGTTTGAAAGACTGTATTTACCAGACAGGGAGGGTCTAACGAGGTTCCAGCATTTTTGGATCTCCACCCATTTGGGGACTAAAAAGGTATCTGAGCCCCTGCTGCTTTGATTTTTCATTTTTTTAATACTAATTTTGTGAGTCCCCCAACTTTATGGAAGTGCACCACTAAATCGCTGGAATAACCCTTTAATTATTATGTATGACTGAGTTATCTAATTCAATGTAGCAGAAAAATGTAGAATATGAAGTAGTACCTTAATAACGGACCAAAATCAGCACCTGTCTTCTGCAATTGGTGACTTACAGTACTTACTTAATTATATTTTAGCCAAACCTCCCAGGTGTGTTTACGACATCAATTCACTGTCAAACAACTCTTGAGATCTCCAGTTAAGTCCGTAAAATAATCACCTCGAATAAGATATAAGATAAGTAACAGCGCATGCCACATAACCACGATGTCCCCGGTTTGGGACGTTTGTTGCATGTCTCTCCTTGTTCCCCATCTGTCTCTTCATTATCAACTAAAAAATAAATAAATAAATAAATATATAAAATATAATATATTTTTTAAAAAGAAAGGTTCCAGGTTACAATCTTCAATATTCTGAAGGAATTCAACCTGTCGACACGTGTGTTTGTGAAAGAAAAAACAAAACTTACAGAGCAACACTATCATCCCACTGGAGTTGTTTCTGGATGCCTGATGAATATTAGTCCAATATACTCTCGCTGCATTCGTCCCTAGCCAAATATTAAGTCTATAGCTGCTAGATGTAGAAACTCATTTGCTTCAGCTCTCTACCTCTTGTTGGTGAGCAGGTAGCATTCTCTATGATTGTCAGAGCTTGTTGGCTGGAAATCACTGCCTGCACTTTAACTGTGTATTCAGACAGAACACAAAGCGAATTTTAGAGGCGGTGTGATTGCATACAAAGTCAATAGAAAGACGCAATTAGACGCAAATTCCCTCGAGGTGGCATGAATTGACTCAAAGACGTGTATGCACGAGTTGAACATGTTTCAACTTGAGCAAAAAATTCATACATGAACATATGCTTCATAAATGTATAGAGGCGAGAGGGAAAAGAGAGAGAGAGAGTGGAGGGAAGTAACAGAAAGAACTGGAGTTTCTGGTGAGTTGTGAGATCAGTCAGAGGCTGAGTTGAACACAAACACAGAGACAAACTCCCACAGTGTGCTGGTGCGTCCGTTGATAGCTAGCTTAAAGTTAACGTCTGTGCAGTCAGTACATTGACTCTTTGGAGCAAATAAACACAAAGCGGACAAATTCACGTGAATGACGCAAGGCAAAGAATCGCTTCATTTTCTGTCTGAACACATCTTAATATGGGATGACTGGTGAGACTCAACCATACTATGTGGGGCAGAAACCCAAAACAATGAGCTAAAAGTTGCATAGAGCTGCAGAGTTGGTTGTTGATTCTCAGTGAGTTTGGCACTATAAGCACATTGCTATGCTGTCATCTGTGGTCAAATTAAGACCCACCTCTTGTCAGTCCAATCCCATCAAGCCTAAAAATATTTACTCTTCAAAATACAGATGAAGAAGACAGAAAATCTCCAGGTTTCTTATAAATGTCACACAAAGCACAGCCTGGTTATTTCAACCTGGATGTAAGGTTTGTAAATCCTCCAAATCAAACTTGGGATACATGAATTACAGGGTTAACAATAGGCTTCTCCATGCATGTTAATGCAGCCACTTCATCTTGTTAGTGGTTATACTTGTAGCCGACCATGCTTTAGTACACTGCGTAAATTTCCACCTGCTTAATTAGGCTGTGTTATGATAAAGTAAGGGATCACACACACGGCCCAGTCATGAGGGGTTTGTCTGCCCTTGGCTGATGTTGTATTTATCTTTAATTGCATTCTTCCTGTGGGTGACATAACACCTGGAGCTACAGTGCAAAACTGATGCTGTTATTCTGTTATTCTCAACTGAAGACAATGAGTGATGTAAATTATGTGCACTCTTATTAAAAAAACTGTTTGACCTCTTTGACTCAGTGTCTGTGTGTCCTTGATAGAATAGATATTAATCTCTGTAATTAATTGGGTTAATCATAATTCTGACTTTACATTGTACCACTGAGGCGTCATCTGAAGAAACCTGCTCAATTGCTGGTAACTACTCAAGAATCATACACTTCTTGTATGATTGAACAAATAAATATTGTTTGGTGCCAAAGCAGTAAACATAAGGAAATATAAATCTTTTCTACATTTTCTTTCCTTCCACAGTTGTTTTTATTGATACTAAGGGCACCGTTAGAACTCTGAATAGTCAGAGTCAAACCACCCACTGCTTCAAATCATTTCCTCTGCCATCAGCCACCTGAACACAATCCTCTAAAGTTCGTAAAATATGGGTCACTGGTTGTGATACTGAAATATAGACCCTAAGACCTAATATGATTTACTGTACATTTGATCTCAGAGTGCAAGCACTAGCCATAGCCTATAGCCTAGATTTTAATCATTGGGATGATTTGATCGCCTTCACTTGATGTGATCGTTTTATCCTTATCATGAATACGAAGCAGCATGTGAATTACTCATGATATCTGTCAATTTAATGTCATAAATGTGTGAATTTATTCAGAGTGTATATTATGATTAGGTGGAAAACTACAGTATATTTCTCATGCCAGTTGAGCAACGATATAATCCATATGGATCATCAAGTGAAGGCGATCAAATCATATATAAGCCTGCACAGCTCCAGTGTCTCACTTTTTGTTATGAGGCATTAGCAAAACAAAACTGAACAGCTAAACTGACATCATGCAAGTGTACTCACACATAACGGTTGTTTCCAACAGCTTGCACAGATTTTCAGGAAGTCCCAGAGCTGAGGGGTCCTGACTGTAAAAAAAAAGAAACTTTAGTTTTGAGCCAAGACTTAGGAACAGCCAGCAGAGCCTTGCCTGAGGATCTGAGGCTCTGGCTCATTGGGGAGCAGCAATTCAGTAATATAACTGGGAGCTGAACCATGAAGTGCTTTAAAGGTAATCAGTAAAATCTTAAAATCAATTCTAAAACTAACTGATAACCAGTGAAGAGAGGCTGAAACAGGAGTGACATGAGCGTGTCTTCTAGTATTTGTTAAAAGCGGAGCAGCTGCATTTTGTACCAGCTGAAGGTGTGAGATAGCTTTTTGGCTTAACCCTGAATTCAATGAATTACAATAATCTAATCTAGATGATATAAAAGCATGAATGACCTGATTTTTTAGATGTTCCTTAGTTGAGAAAAACATGATTGAACAACTTTTGTAACTTGTTTTTCAAATAAAGGTCACTGTCAAATATTACACCCAGGTTTCTGGCTGCAGGTTTGATATTTGTAGACAGGGAGACAGGATGCTTTTATAAAATTGAGACAGACTTTGGAGGACCAAAAAGAATAATTTGTTTTCATTTAGCTGGAGAAATGTTTGGGACATAGAGCACTTCATTCTTGACAGACAAGATAATAACATGGACAGCAACCAGCAGCTCGCACTGTTTATATGCTGTGCAATTTGCACAGAAAAGGATGAAAGAATGAAAACATTTTCATATTTTGGACCATCATTCCTATTGTTAATAATAGAGGAACATTGTACCCAACAAGTTAATAACTGAGATTTGGGAACCCTGCAAGATTGCTAAAAAGAAGTCAAAAGGGCAAGAAACACGAGCAGACAGGATCAGACAGGTTTTAAACAAAATCCCAGGTTGGCCAAACTTAGGAGGGAAAAACAGACTTTGAACTTTGAAAGAAAGAACAGAAGCAAATGGAATTTATGACTGTATTTAGTTTTTACTTGTCACTTTATTGGTTTTCATAACATGTTGTCAAAGGACTGCAGCTGGAAATTAGCCGACTGGCTAACGCTAGCACATTTACAGACATGTTGTGTGTGTATTGTGTGTTGTCCTTTAAAGCAGCAATAATCAACATTTTTACAATAACAATGGGATCAAATGAGTATGTGTAATGTGAAAGCAGTCGCCCTGACAAACCAACACATAATTATCCCTTACAACAAATTACCACACACAGAGTTAGTGACTAGCTGCTGAACATGGTGGAGCATTTAGCAGCTAAACTACCAGAAAGTTTCCCTCAGGAGTTGGTCGAGACCAAACCATAGCTAAAAGGAGAGTGAATATTAGACTTAGACACAACTCTGAGTGAATGCTAATGTGGCTCTGCTTTATGTGTAAATAGCCAACTGTATGCTAACAAGTTCAACATGTCAACTAAAAACTGTGATATTTCAGTGTTGTGTTAACAGCTTGTTTTTTCTGCCCCCAAGTGTCCATAAAAATACTTATTGCAGGTTTAAATACATAAAAAATAGAAATTAGTACCCAAACTACCATTGTAAACTTCCATCAAAGTTTATAGATTGATAAACTTTGACCCTCTGTACTTGCTGTAGTTGAGCACACACAGCTCTCATGTGCAATAGGGATTGTTAGCTACAGTTTGGTTGCGCCTACTTTTGGTTTAACCCGTTGGCTTGTTCACTACCTGTTTGATCGTCTGAACACTTCTCTTCGTTTCTCACCCCAATAAACTTTGTTGTAGAAATGACGCCACTTTCCCAGACCTTAACATTTCCTTTGGTAAGAACAATGTTATCACAAGTGATACAGATGATGTCGTTATTTATGCCGTCCATCAGACTTTGTAGCATTGATTTCACAAAAGATCACCTGAGTATTCAGAGTACTGGTACATCACTTCAGATGGCAACAGGAATTCCTCTGAGGGGAAGTGACAAGGGAAGTCAGCGAGGCCTTGTTAAACATTGCTGGAAGTGTTGTTTACTTCCTGCATGTGTCCAGGATTATCCTATCTCTAGACCTCAGTATGTCAGACTGAATAATAATAATGTTTCTGACATCATCCTCTGAATCAGGTGCTCCCCAGGGTACAGTCTTATCTTCTTTTATTTTCTTAGTACACAGCTATCTGCAGGCAAACACAAGTGATCTCCAAACATCATCTGCCCTTGGACAAGTCAAATGGCAACAACCAGATATACAGAGAAGAGGTGGAGAGATTTAGCTGGAGTGAGGATAGCCAATGTACTGTATCTGATTATTAAAGATCATTGGGTTGCTGGTTGTTACATATATCTGGGTGGTCACGCAGATATGTACTGGAGTCAGCGAATACAAATGCTGTGTGAAGGTGAAAAAGGCATTAACACTCTTTGCTGATTAAATACAGGTTGGAAAAAAAATCTCTAATTTCTGAAATTCCTCTGGCAGTGACCGAGCGGCTAAGCCATTCTGTCAGAGTCTATGAATGAATTTATTTCCTGCTGGCGCTGCTGCTTGGATATGGTTGCCTTGGTAACACGTGCAGACTGATGAAAACAAGGGGAAGCTTCTCTATCACAGCCTTGTGAACACAGGTACTCCAAACACAACATACTGGACTATATGATATAAATGGCCGTCAGACAAAAAAAAAAGGGGGGAAAAAAACAAATCTTTCAGAATAAATTCTCACCCTTGTGCAGTGACACTATTTGCCTGCTATATATACATTCAGTCATCTGTGCTAAATTGATGTGCAGATGGCCGAGTGGAACATGAAGACAAAGTTGTTCAAGTTTCTGAATTCACAGCAAACAGACATTTAACACCCTTTGTGTGAGTAACGCTTTAGAGTGTCTTACATTCATACACATATACACTCATTCATATTCTTGCTTTTTTTCAAAACTTCAGAGCATTCAGACTGTGAAAAAAGCAGGTTAAGATACTGCTATTAGAGTAACATTACAGTTATACTAGAAAAAAATAAGCATTTGGAGTTTTTCCACAAATCTAGTGGAAAAACAAATGTGATAGTCGGGTGTGTAAAACATCCAATCTACTCAGTAATTTAGCCAGTGGATAAATAGTAATTTAGCTACTAAATAGGTTTGATTTTAATGTTCAGAACAATTGCTTTTTCTTTTTGCATGTTTTCTCCACTGTGAAAGAGATATAAATCTTACACTGTAAATCACATATTGTTCTCTGTGGGCATCTTGTGCAAAACAGAATTCTTTAAGGGTAGGCGTAAATTAGAGGTACTGTCATTGCTGAAGTGTTTATCCATTTGTGTTGGAATGACAATCACAACTCCAGATGTGAACTTACCACAATTCTCGCACTGTGCCTTCTTTTGAATGTCATAGCAGGAAAACCACAAGTAGAACTAATAATATTAACCATGGCTCAGTTCCAGCTATGACAAGTCAAAATGTCTGTTGTGAAAAAGGTCTATTTTTCACACGTCGGGGCTGACAGCAATCCAGAAGAAAGAGACGAACTGAGATCAGAAGATCTAATTAAGATGTGGATAAACTGTGAAGTGAATCAATGACAGGCTGCTACTGTGCCCTTGACCCAAACTGCTCGAAGGGCCATCACCATGGTTATAAGTAACTGTGGTGGTGTGATTTTTCTTCAGAAATGCAGTTTCGATGCAGCAGTCATAGAAACTGTAACCAAGACGTTGTCTTGCGTAACAGCATAAAGCATAGTCAAAATAGTTTATTCTTTAATGCTTTATGTGCACTCACAAAAGTGAAAACAAGTCACTGAACTCAGCAAAAGTTTCTGATGACTGTGTTTTCTGGCTCAGTGTTAGATCCGCTGTACACTGTTGAGGTTTCGTACAGAACTGAAGAAGAGTCAGACAGTTGTGTCTGTATTTCTCTGCAGTCTAGTTCCTGGCTGCACACACACAAACTGAGTTACTCCCCAGAGCTGCTCCCTCTCCAAACACTTCACTTACACACATGACAGCAGCAGTCAATGCAGGCCCAATTTTCAAACCATTAAGACAATTATAAAGTATAATTATTATTTGTATTGAGACATATCTGCAATATGCTTGAGCTCAGTTTAATGAGGGGTCAAGTGTTTACAGTTCATTGGCATTTGCTAACAAGAAGTTGTTACATAGAACAGCAGGCATATAAAAACAGTCTCAACAGGCATAGTTTATCATTGTTATTATGTGTTATGTGTAAAATGCCACATAACAACAAACTGACATTGAGAGCCAGTGGTTGAAGAGAAATGATGGCAGGTCATCAGTGTCAACCATAAGTGGTCAAGCACTTAACAGCTACTTGAGCTAAAAGGGTTCAAGTAGCTGATGCTGTAAATATTTCTGTGATACTTAGTGGCATAAATACATCTTATTTATTTATTTATTTAATATTATAACACTTTAGGGCTCCATATCGTAAAAACAAGATACGTGCCTATAATGTGTCTCTCTGTGTTGGGGTGTAAACAGGATATGAACCCTGCTTCAGGACCTCTGCTTTGGGCCCCAGAAATCCTCGGGACAGCCCTGCTTCTCTGACCTGTAAATCAGAACACCCTTAAATCACACCTGTACCTTCAGTCCCATCCAACGGGCCAGCTGGATAATTTGTTGCTAGAAAGCAGCACCAGTGAAATGTGCCTTCCTCGCCACTGTAAGCTGCCGCCATGGTGGGTCAGTTGGGGTTTTCAAAGCGAAACGCAGAGAAGATAGATTTATGGGAGGAAAAGCAGCCATGGTCCTGTCATCTGTTGTATTTTATCACGTTGTCACACACATCACATAGAGATTTACTGGTCTCTGTTTAAGGAATTATGCGCATGTCTGAATGGACTGATTATCTCATCAACTTCACATTGGAATAAATATAAAATAAAATATTACTTCCTCTGGCAAAGTTTAGTTGTCATGTGAAACCACCTAAATTTAATTCCTAATCTTTAGAAATAAGTGCTGTCTCTCCTCTGCCATCTTTGCTTCTGTCCTTTTTCCACTCTTCCAAAACCTGACATGATCCGCTTGATTTGACGGTAATGACTCCCTTTCTTCTTATTACAACTTCACCAAGTATTCGTCACACTTTGCCAACTCCCAATTCCTCTTTTCCACAAACTGAAACCAACCATAACACTTTGGCTGCAGGGACTTAGGCTTACTTACTTAGGACTTAGCTTTTATACATTTCAATTAAATAAGATCTTACAGATTTTCAAAGCAATTTCCTGATAAGAAACCCCTGAGTCCCCCTTTTCTCTGGGAAATTAAAATTCTTCAAATGAGGTTCAATTACCAGGTAAGGTAAGGTATTTAGTAAACATGAGAAAAAACCAGAACCACATCCAGACAAAAGCCAGAGCATGATGTGTACTAGACCTGCAGTTCATAGATGATTGCTGTGCAGTGAGCAACCGTGAATGTTTTAGCGCTTGTGTGGCTCAGGATTCCTTGGGGAACATCTGAGTTTGAATGTTTTCTTTCAGCAACAGCAGGAAACCCAATTGCTCGCTGTTCTACTCACCAAAAGGAACAAAACTGACAGCTTGAATCACACTTTCACGCACGCAAAGATTATGAGCATCTGATACTTTTCAGTTACACTTGAGATACATATTTTTTTATGTGTAACCATATGCTTGACCTCCACCTACAAATGCTCTGAGGCTTTTTAAACCTGACATTCGCTGGACAGCTCTGTGGGTTTGATGAATTTGCCAGCAGCACAGATCATACCACAGCAGCAGCACATTTCCTCTGTTCGGCCCAAAGCTAAATGACACCTGGGAATTTACATCCGTAATGACACTGCAGTGGCTGATCTTCATGAAAGGTCCACCCTTGAACCCACTGGGTTTCCTCAGGCCTTTAATCATGCGGAGGGGACCTACTTACCTGACAGGACCCATCAGTTCTTTTTTTTTTTTTTCCAAGTGCCATAATGTGAAGGCAGAATTTGGACAGAACTTTTTCTCCAATTACACTTGCCGCTTCTGATCTAATTTATTTGAGTTAATTAATAATGACAGAGTCACAAAACTTTCTTTATAGCTGTAGAGCTCCCAGAACTCTTGAGGAAGTGGTGTTGCTGATTGCCAAAAGCAGGGCTGTAGTGGGAGGGTAAATGCACAAACACCATTAAAATTGAAGCCATTTCAGTCAGTGTGCTCAAACTGGGTCTCTCAGGTTCTTCTGCAAATTCTAGGATCACTTATTTAGTTGGAACAGTGTATTCCGTATACACCAAATGAACATCAACCCACCACCCACTCAACATGAGAAAAACAAACCCTCGCACTGAAGCTAGCAGTCTGACTGGAACTGCTTTTATGGACATGACATGGCATTACATGCACTGAATAATACCCATCAAAAAAGGAGCATGAAGTAAGTAGATAGTTATGAGCACTTAGAAGCCAAAGTTGTTTTTAGCAACCCTAGAGGCATGGTTCTTTGGTCCAGAACAGCGTATCACAACTGTTTGATGGATTGCCATGAAATGCATGGTCCCCAGATGATGCATCCTCCTGACTCTGGTGATTCTCTGACTTTCTCTAGCGCCACCAGCAGGTCCAAATTTTCACTTATCCTGTGAAATCTCTCAACATCTACCAGGACGCCAATTTTAAGTGAAATGTCTCAACAACTTTTGTATGGATTACCAAACCCTTAACTTGTCATCTGTCTCCATCATCAGGTCAAAAATGTAATAGTCCAATAGTTAGTTTATAACTAAATACTCAGCTGTGCTTTGTTTTTAGTGCTAATTAGCAAATGTTAGCATGGTAACATGCTAAACTATGGTGATCATGGTAAACATTATACCTGCTTAACATCACCGTGTTAGCAGTGTCAGTGTGAGCACATTAGCATGCTAACATTAGTATTTAGCTACAAGTAGCTATCCTCACAGAACGGCACTTTGAGGCTAGGGAAAAGAGGCTAGGTCTAATCATGTCTGTGGACTCTTATTCTTGTTTTCATAAGTGTTGTTTTAATCGTCTGGTCTATCTAGGTTGTTGATAATATAAGTTAGCTTGAATGTTAACTCCAGAGTTTATAATCTATATTCCCACTACATTACATTTTGTTGTTAATCCTAAAATGTCATAATTATTATGACATTATATATTATTAATTATTATGCTAGATACTGATTTTTAACACAGGGGTCTTTTATATTTCCAGAGAGTGAAGAAGGGATGAGGAGAGACAACAGTGAAGTGAGGAGAAATGCAGGATGCAACAGTGCTGAGGGCAAAGAGGAACATGGAGAAAGTAAAAAAGGTGCAATTGATTCAAGATTTCAAGAAACTGATTCAGAAGCAGCCCAGAAGTCAGGTGATGGGGAGACATTTAAAAATTCTAAGGTTTTAGGTTGTTAAGGTCCTAAGGTTATTTATGCCATAATCTAAATCCAACTAAATTCAAAACACAAGATTAGAACCTGCTATAAAATCATTTTCATGCAGGGACTATCACTACACAACAACATATTTAAATTATTGTTTTCTGATGCTGTTAAAGAGTTGTTAAAGTGTATGATCCTGTGTTCACATTTACCTCCATCCAGGAATGTGTAAGTATGCATGTGTCTCCATCTCCAGAGAGATTAACAGCTCTGATTCTCCAATATGATCTGATATGATTTAATATGTGACTGATGGGATTTTAATGCTAACTGATCACTGTCAAACACATTGGGATCCTGAGGCTGGACTCCTAATGAGAGCTTCCCTGCCTGTCACCCACAGAATTAACTAGCACAATAGTCACATGTTGGCCAGCCTCCTGACCCAAAGGTAGCCATTAGACAGGTCATTACTGAGGATGTGGTTCTGTATAAATTACAAACTGTGCGACTGATTAGATGAATGCTAATCCACAGAGGGTGGGATTGGATAGCATCTAATCCTGCCTGTGGGTAGGCAAAGAAATGAGCTGCTGAACTGCTTTTGGTTGGTATTAGGTGGGCAACAAACTTTGTATAGCCCTATATAATATATTGAATATAGGCTATATTCACATCATTCCAAGCATTTAAGTTTTACGGGAATGCTACACTTATTTAATTGTGTGATGATGTTGTTGATGCTGTACCAATCCTGAGTTTGGTCTGTATTTATAGAAGCAAAACTCTTTCATTGACACCATTGGCTGTGTCATAATTTCTGACCAGCTACACACCCTATTATTCTATCACACTTAAATTTGTGTCAGTGCGAGAGTGCTTTTGGCTTGTCAGAAAAATGTATTAGCATAATAGCGCTACAAAACCCAAAGAGCACACAGTTCCAACATTTGTGTCACCTAAAATTGGCTCATTGCAAAAAATAACACATCCCTGTTGTCTTTGAAGAATGTTTTTAGCCCCTTTGTAACACACTGTGGCATCTGGGACAGAAACTGACAAATGGTGACTGGGCCTTTGCTTCCTTGAAACTGACAAAAAAGTGAATTAGTTTCTACTTGCTGGAATTAGACAAAATGTGACTGGGATTCTGTTGGAAAAGTTACTAATGTTCGCACCCAAGGGCTTGGCCACACTTATCCAATGAAGTAGTTTTTGTCCTTGAGAGCTGTGGGTCAGTGAACTCTCCAAAACTGAATGCTAAAGACAGTTCTGAAGCAAAGACAATGTCTACAACATGTTAGAATTTAAATAGCTAATGTCACTTCTAACATATGGCAGTTTTGAAACTTTTCAGTTTGTTTTAAGACAGATATGTAATAAGGCTATTACACCTAGTCTATTACACTCATTGCTGCTTGCTAACCCTATAACAGCTTCTCTGAGGATCAACTATGTTGTCAAAATTGGGGTTTTCTGGGTCAAGTACCTGACAAAGATGCCAGCAAGAAGTCCATCCAACTTCAGGCCGTGCTAGCAGCTCTGTGAGGCTGTACTTAGGTGCAGCAGTGCTTTGAGTCAAATGCTAACATCAGCATGCTAACATGCGCACAGTGACAATGCTAACATGCTGATGTTTAGCAGGTGTGATGTTTACTATGTTCACCACCACTCAAGTTTAGTGTGTCAGCATGCTAAAATGTGCTGATGGGAATGTTCTTAGTTTTGCAGGTATTTGGTCATAAACCAAAGTATTGAACATTTTTGGTATTTTGACCTGATGATGGCGCTAGATTAAAAGTTGAAAAGGGATCACCAAATGTATTACAATTCATACTGAGGGGAACAGGAATGTCTGTACCAAATTTCAATCCAAACAGTAGTTATCGATACATTTCACTTAAAACTGAAAATGTCAACCTCATGGTAGTGCTAGAGGGGATCATCAAAGTCATTAGAATTCATCCTCTGGGGACCATGAATGTCAGTACAAAATTTCAATCAATCCAATAGTTGTTGAGATATTTGGACTGGACCAAAGTGGTGGACACTGCTATTGCTAGAGCTACACAAAACAGTAAAGTTCTCCTTTAAAAAGCAGCTCACCAGGTTAGCTAGCAGTGTTTCGATCAATAGTTTTGGTTTAGATGGAGAGAAATCCGTTCAGAAGTGAATGTTTGCTGTGGATGTAGGAACTGTTTCATAATGTATAAGGTGTTTTGTTCTATTCAAGAGGTCAAATATACACTTTAGAAAACATGGGTCAGGAATACTGCAAGCCGTCTTCCACACTTCATGAACAAAAATACAATACTCTGAGCCTTCTGCTAGCATTTCTTCACAAGTTTATGTGAAAATATTTGTAAATTCTGAGTACACAGCTTGAGGTACCCATATTTATGTCTGGTACTTATATATTTTGATTTGTTTTTCGATTTGTAGCAGGAAATTAAAAATAATGTAATCCAATCTCATATAATGTGACAGTCTGGTACACATTGCCTTATAGTTCTGTTCTGTTGTTCATAAGTTGCTTGTCAAAGTTGCTTTCCTCTTTCAAAAAGCTGGTGAAATCAAGGAGAAAATCTGTACAAGATATATTAGGTCTAACTGCAAATACTATATCCCATCTATCTTTCATATTGTGTATGCTGCTGAAATATGATATGGCGTTTCACCTTACCAAACTTCATCTCACGCATTCAAACCAATGAAGTTCAAACTTCATTGTTCTGGGCTGTGTGCAGACCCTGCCTCCACCTCTACATCCCTTCTGTCTCGTCCTTGGAGCTCAAAGGAAAGGAAGGCAGTTGTCAGGTGTAAACTCACAGGGAGGAGATGGCTACATCTTCCTGTTTCATGTTTGTCTTTGTCTCCCTTATGAACTGTGGTCTTGAATTGCAAGCAGAAGGCACTGTCCGATGGGGTACAGCACCTCATTAATAACACAGCAGGACTTTACTTTTTCCTTTTGGCTCTCCACCTTAAATAACACATACAGCTGGTCAGAGGCTTGGTGGTGGTACTTTCTTTGGATCTCCTGTCTTTGGCAGATTCTTATGGAGGATGGCATCAGATGAGAGTACTTTTATTAATCTTTAGCTGTTGGTGAAGGAAGACAGGCTTGCTTTGAAACCTTTCCATGGTCTGTACTCATGCTTGAATAGTTCTATTTATTATCAGTAATTTCACTGGACAGACACATTCACACGTAACCCCATACAAGGTGTTGTAATTAAATAACCGAAGCTGGTACCATTACACCTCTGACTGGTGTCAGACAATCCCTTCTCACACAGTCACCCAGAAACAATGCCAGGCTGCTCTCTTTTGATCTAATCTAACCTGACATTCTCTTATAAACCATTAGACTTAGGTCTGATATATCTGACTCAGAAAAAAAAAAAAAAACAGAATAAACACCTTGGTAATGAAACACGTTCCCTTAAAAGGGCAACCTCATGTTTGTTTCGAGAGGGTTTGCTCTGGCTTAACTGGAGCTGTCAGGGGCAATTTCATGGAGCATAACATTGGGTTTTCATAACTTCAACACAGATCTCTGCTCGAGCAACAGTTCAAGGTTTAATATGTGTAATTACTACTCACCTCTACATGGTTTATTAACATCATCCCTGTTTTTTAATGAGTTGTAATAAAAAAAATATTAAGCATGAAAATAAACAATTAAACACTGGGCACATAAACTTGTGTTTGGTGGCATATGGGAGGATGTCTGTGTGTCAGTATGTCTAATACTCGAGCGGACCTGAATGGATCTGAGCGTATAACTCAGTATCAGTGTGTTTATGCACTCTATTCCTAGTTCCATGATACCTTGCTGATACCACTGTCAAATTAAAAAAGAACATTTTCTACTCTCTGACAGGAAAATGTATATATGTATTTCTTTCAGTGGATTTTGCGCAGGGGTATAACAGGGAGATGGAGGACATGAAAGGACAGATGGAGGCAGAGGTGAAAGACATGGAAGAAAAGTTGAGTACCGCTTCAAAGATAATAGTCCTGAAGTAGAGGGAGTCCTGGAATACTGACAGATCATGCAGAGGAAGCTGTCCGTCACTGAAGACGAAAATAGAAAAAAGTTAAAAGCCAACCTCCATGAGACAAGAGAGGAGATGGGACAGAGAGAAGAAGAGATCAGCTCTCGTCACCGCGATCTCTCTGCTCTGGAGGAAGGAGCTCAATAAAGAGCGCAAGAAGGCAGAGGAGGAAATGAAAAAGAGAGATGAGCAGATCATCCCAGAGCAGAGCTCCCACGCTCAGAGAGAGGAAATTGAGAGGATGAGAGCCTCTGTTGATGATGGGAAGAGTCCAGTGGGAGGAAGAGCATGGAAGAGAGGTGGCAGAAAAAGGTCAGCCAGCTTGAAGAGCTCCTCACTGAAAAAGATAAGCTGATCATCAGGGCCAATGACAAAAGACGAGCTTGCACCAACACGCTGACACCTGACACAGGGCAAACTGACATGAGACGCACTCGAGGAAAATCTCAGAAAGCAACTGGCTGAAGAAGAAGAGAGCTTCCAGAAAGAGCTCACAGAGAGAGAAGACAACTGGAAAAATCAGCTCTCTGAGAAAGAGAGCTTCCAGAATGAGCTCTCAGACAGAGTGATTAAGTCCTGAAAGGAGCTGTCTAACCTCTGAGAGAGTTGGGAGAGGAGAGCACAGCAGTGGGGAAAAGAAAAGAGAGAGATGGAGGAGATGCTGCTGGTCAAAGAGAAGATATGGAACTTCGAGGAGGCAGAGAGGAAAGAGGAGATCGGACGCCTCACAGAGGAAAACTTCCAGCAACAGGTTCGCTGCCTCGGCTCATCTTTTTTATTTTAACAACGTATTCCAGAATAATTCAGATCTCTGGGAGTGAAATAAAATATGCTGTCTTTCTCTTTTCAGGAGCTCACAATGGAAAAGATGCAGAAGCTTCTGGAGCTGGAGTCTGCATACATAAAACAACAGTGACATCAGTTTGTCTGCCGCCTGTCCAGCTCAGGACGGACAACTCCCTCCTTCCAACTCACCCCTAACCCTAACCCTAACCCCATCTCCTCTTCCTACCCCTCCCTCCCTGCAATTCCTCCTACCTTCATGCATTTCTTGTACAGTTCATTTAATTTCAAATTGGCTCATAATATGTATCTGCCTCCTTGTTGATAATGGATAATGACTGACTCGTGGTAAAAATCCAGGTCTTCTTCTGTTTATTTAAAACCTCTATCAGTGCTTTTAAAAAAATGTACATATATACAGATAAACATTTACTCAACTTTGGGTGTTATTGAACAGCAAAATGTTGCTGCAGTTTAAGCTTTTAGGAACTGTGTAGTGAAATAGAGATTTATGAAGCTCATGGATTATTACTGGTTACTGGCTGCCACTGTTCTGTCTCTTGCTTGACCTTCCTCACGCTACCTGCCTTTCCCCATCTCTTGCTGCATGGGGCTGTCTTGCCTCTTTCTCCTGCCCCTCACAGTCTCCATCTTATCTTCATCATCATCATCGTCATCATCCATGTTGCCGTTGCCGTCATACAAATGCCCAGCTTTATACCTCCCACCTGCAGCCTTCTGAAGCCTCCCTGTAATCTCTTCTATCTGTCCACAGCTCTCTCTGATGTATCACCGGGTACACAGCTCAGACTCTCTGTGGGTACACCTCTCCCTTATTTCATCTCTCCTTACTGCCTGCTCCTCGTGTGACCCACAAATCGATCGGTTCTGGGCCAATCTTCTGTGACTGATTGGTTGCTGCTATATTGTAGTGGGCTGATTTGAAACCACATAACCACAACATGCAGTTTCGAAAAATGACACCAACAGGCGTAGTATTGATTGTTCGTTAATTATTCAATCACCTTATTAAAATTTGTCAACTGTGCATCTAAAAGATAAAGGACTGGACTTTATTTAGGACATTCCAGTTTGTCATTGCTGCCTCATGTTTTCCTAAAAAGCTAATTATTATAACAGGAATTCCCCTCACACTGCCTCATGTTTTTCTAATTGGCTGTCAGTTTAATTTCCATTCAATCACATGTGAAGCAATCAGTAAACTATAAATCTATGATTTTGTCTTTTTTTCCCTAAAACAGATAGGACAGTAAATAGTTTTTACACATTGTGAGACATTCTCATGACAATGCAATCATTATACCATCAATTTACCAACAAAAAAAAAGACTTATCGCATAGCCCCAAATCCACACTACTGATTCCAAGCAGGTTTTTAGTAAGTAGTCCGTTTACAACAGAAAACTGAGGAAATTAAGTATATTCAAATCTTAAGAAAAACATTTTGATATCTCTTTGTGAAGTTTAATTTGCAGTGACATTCCAAAGTTGCAGTTTGATTCACATCCAACGTCACGTATTTGATCATTTCCTGTTGGTATAAAATGCTAAAGTATGGTGATATTTTTGTAAACTAACTGCTAAAACAGTAAACTATGACGATTAGTATGTACAGTACTAGTAATCAGTATGTAGTATGGATTTGAGATACAGCTTAAGAGTCTGCAGCCATGCTAGCGGCTTTGTGAAGCTCTATGCAGCAGTCCTTTGAGCTAAATGTTTACAACAGCATGCTAACATGCTCACAATGACGAGGCTAATATGCTGGTGTTTAGCAGGTATATTTACCATATCCAACATCTTAGTTTAGCGTGTTAGTATGCTAACATTTGCTAATTAGCACAAAACACAAAGTACAGCTATGTTTTTAGTGTTTATAGTTTTTAGCCATTCTAGTGGCGTAGCTCTAGAGAAGCCAATGTCGGTCAGTCGGTCGGTCCACCACTTTGGTCCACACTGAAATATCTCAACAACTATTCATTTGGTGCTAACTTATAACTAATTTGGTGCCCAGAGGATGAATTGAAATAACTTTGATGATCCCCTGACTTTTCATCTAGCGCCATCATTAAGTCAAAATGATTATTGTCCAATACTTTGGCTTATGACAGAATATTTGCACATCTAATGACATTCCCATCATCTGCTCACTGCTAATTAGCAAATGCTACCACTAAACTAAGATGGTAAACATAACACATCAACATTGTCATTGTGAGCATGTTAGCTTGCTGACGTTAATATTTAGTTCAAAGCACTGCTGCAGAGCTGCTAGCATGTCTGTTGACTAGTCTTGTTATAAAAAAATTTCAGATATTTTAATAAAAAAAGAAATGTCAACCTCAAAAATATGTATTAATAAACCCAGATGTTTGTCATGAGGGAGGTAAAGTAAAACGATGAAAAGCAGTGGTAACTAAGCACCCTTATTATTTGTACTTCACATCACATTATCTGTGCTAATACCAACTCTATGGAAACAAAAGATCAATTCAGTGCACTGACAGCTGATCCAGCTGTGCAGTCATCATTAGTAACTGACTAACAGTTTCAGATTACACTAAAGAGGAATGGTCGTCTCACTTATATAAATACTTGTTTCCTTGATTACTTTTCCCTCACAACTACGCATGTCTTCCTGTCATCTTATGTGGGAGGGACTAAGACTCAAGGAAAGACTCACACCCGCGACTGAATGAAATCCTAGTTCATGTTTGAAATCTTGTGAGGGGACTTGATTTTTCTGTCTCAGTCTTTACGCAGTCCCAAGCTTAATTAAACTCAGACTCAACGTCGTCTTGACCCCTATTTTTGACTTGGTCTTGGACTCGACTGTGCTTGGTGCTGGACTTGTCTTGGACCTTGCAACATTCAGTTAAAGTTAAAGTGTGTCCTGAAAGCTTGAATTGCTGTCTCTCTTTGACTCAACACAAAGGCAATGTCTTTACTACAAACTGAAATCAATTGAAGATGAAGGCCAGAAAACTTATATAGCCTCAACCACACTAAGTGCCACTCACCAAGCACCCACACACAGACACCAAACTGAGCTGGGATCTTCAAGCAATCACACTTCAAAAACTGAAAGCTATTAGAGACACTGTCCAGTTTTTTCATGTACACCTCTGAGTCACTATTTCACATTTCCTCTGTCTAAACACTTGACTCAGAGACAGGCAAGAGGAGATGAAGAGCTGTCGTTGAAGGAGAAATCCCAAAAGAATCCCAAAGCCTCCTCCATAATTAGAAAACTTATAGAAGACTTATAGAAGACTTATAAAAGGAGACAATCATGGAGTAAATTGAAATGGCTGATTCGTACGTTGAGTAGACTGAGAATAATAAAAAAGAAAAAAAAGCAATTGGCAGTTTTTGACAAATGTTGTGATCTAATGGAACCATTTAACCGTTCTTCTCCTCACCATGAAAGCTTTCAGTGTTTTTCCTCGACTTTGAAGCCTCTTGTTTAGACTGTCTACACGACTGCTCGTTATGTTTGACCTGTCCTAATACTGACCTCACATTAGACTTCCAAGTAACTGCTTTTTATTATTTTCGTTATGATTGGATAGTTTATAAGTTTATAAGTAAACTGGTATGTAGGCCAAAACTCTATTGGAACGGTGAGACCTATGTTGTAAAAAATATGAATTTTCCTGGATTCTGGCTGCAACAGTGATGGCCGAAGTGTATGCTGGGAATCTAATAAAGGAAAGGAAAGTGACATGAAAGGGGTACCATAGAATGGTGTGGGAGGGGTTGGGAATGTTCACACTATAGCTGAATTTATTTATTTCCACCAAGATGTTTCGCCATAGAAGCCTCCAGTGTAGGAATTCATCAGATATGTGTTGGACATTATCAGCAGAGTTGCCAGGTGCTAAATATCATATTATATAAATAGACTCGAGAATCATCATTTTTCAGGCCAAACTACTGTTCAACTCAATTATTCTACGGAGAAGATTAGTCAATCTGGTTTATGGCCATATCCACATGAATGTGGATGAATTTGTGCTCAGAGTTTTTTGGGCTGAAATTTTTCAGTGCATTTAAAGTTTGAGGTCTAAGAAGGAGAAGAAAGTACAAAAACAAACCTCTTCTTCCTTCTTTTATCGCCTACATCGGCTAAGGTATGAGGTTGGATGGATAGCACTTTTTAACAAACATGGCTGATGATGCTCTCTGCTATCAGAGTAAATATCACTTGTGATCACTTGCCATTGGTTTTAGTACACTCCATCATGGACATATGTTTCTACTCCTGATATCACACGACTACCCAAGCATGATATAGTAATAAATGTGATATGACCAAAGATTTTACAGAAAAGCTCTTTCATGTGCAAGCCCCCTTAAAAACATAGAGAGTGCAATCTGTGCTAAATGTGGCCCAACTCACTCCCATGGCTCTTTAAAGCTCTTACATCAGCCACCAACTGATCTCAGACCAAGATCTTGGGAGCTCAAATATGAGATGAAAGGAGAAAACCCGGCGACAGATGGGGACAGTCAAAGCCTGCTGCTTGTTCCCTGACTCTCTGGACAGTGTTTGGAGGGTTTGGACTGAGTGATGTGGCTGATTTGAACAACAAAGTAATCCCATGTTCTCTTCACTCACTCACCATCCTCCTTATCTCTGTTCTATTCCCATAGCTCTGTTCCTTCAGTAATTGTGGGAGGTCTGTGCACTCGGCCGCTCTCCTGCTGAGCAGGTAATGCGGGTGTGACAACCTTGGCAATCTTGCCTGTGACTCAACTGTCAAACTGCACCACTAATAACTTTCCCCGATGGAGGGTTGGTGGTAGAGGAGAATAACGTGGGCTCAAAATGGTTTCATGGAGATATGGAGGGAGAGAAAGCTAAGAAATGCAATCAACTCAGCTTCTAGTCAAAAGGAAGCAAATGGTCGTCTGATTGTCAGAAGGCTATTAGCAGGAGGGAGATGAGAACAGCAGAAAAAGACTCATCTGACACTGTTCAATCATGCAAATTGCATATTGTTTCAAGGAAGTAGAAGAAATACTTTCATATGTAGTTACAGCTATTTTCTTTTAATCAAATTTGTGTCAATGCAGCAGGCTGGCCTGGAAGCTATAGAGACCAGTAATCCCATTACAAAAAAGTATTCTATTTTGTTTTCCCCATAAAAGAACAATCAGCAGCCATTTTATTAGCTACTGACGCTCATTTAGGGATTATTCTCTGTACTGACTCAACAGCATCATACAGTCCCTGTTGAGTTTTTGCCTACACAATGATGGCTGCTTGATAACGACTCCGAGGCACTGATTCTTGTTATTACACCCTTACAAAGCTCATTAGACAGGTTTCCATCCAAATGTAGTGCAAATTTTAACCAAATTTCCAATAAATCAGTGAAAGAAAATGCAAACGAATGTGTGTTTCCATCCACTACTGTTATATGAATATTAGGAGTTCAGCGCATCGAGATAAACAGCTGGTGGTGCTTATTCTCCAGTCGGTCATTGCAGGGGAAGATGGTGCAACGAGGTGAGATAATTAAAAGACTTGCAGTCAAGCCTCAAATGTTGGAAAACCACATAGAAAACATGATGGAAATATGGCATTTCTGTTTGTTTCATGTATTAATCTGAGGAAAGTTACAGTCTCCTCATCGCTCCACACAGATCTGATGTTTTTGGCTGCCGCTATTTTTAGTCTCTCAGTGGAGCGGCAGCTTCAGTGGATGTTTAAGTCACATGCCTCATGTACGTCATGATTTATTTGTCTGTAAGTCTGTTTGCAGTGCAATTTGTTGCATTTAATCGCTACACCTACTCTTCCACTGCTCCGCTGCTGTAGCCCATCCACCTCAACGTTCAATAGTTTGCGCGTAGAGAGAGTTGGACGTCTGCATGTGGCATGTAGATTGTAGTGCATGAAAATCCCAGGAGGGCAGCTGTTTCTGAGATGCTGGAAGTGCATGTTTGTTTGACATCACAAAACAGACCACATTCAAAGTCTCATTATGCATCTTGAATTTTCTACTGTTCAAACATTAAATTAAACTTTTGTTTGAATCTTCATGCTTTACAGTGACTCACTGTTTGCAAGTGTTTGCTTTTTGTGTTACCAACGAGACACTTAACCCTGAGCTGTTATCTCATGGTCCAATGGTAAGGAAGAACAGTGTAAAGGTAATAACCCAACAAGGGGCCCAATTAGAATGTCAGACTTTGCTCAAACAGTATTTCTTCCTCAGGTA
This sequence comes from Macquaria ambigua, assembly GCA_008360985.2. Lineage (NCBI taxonomy): Eukaryota > Metazoa > Chordata > Actinopteri > Centrarchiformes > Percichthyidae > Macquaria > Macquaria ambigua. The sequence continues at coordinate 138,349 of VMKM01001241.1, read as the reverse complement.
TTTATCCAGCTAAGAGCTTCCTGTCACTCATCAGTCCTTCATTCAGTGGATCGCTTCAGGGATGACTTCTGTTGCCTGAAGTGAAATGACTGGCCACAGCACGCTGCTGTGTTTGCTTATACATTCTTCAGCTACCAGCTCCCATCATTTCCCTGTCTCAGCATACCCAAAATATCATACGTGTTAGTAAATGTAGTGTTGATCCTTCACAATGCTTTTAACCCCTGCTAGTCCTCAGAGCATCCACTTATCCATCACGTTACGGTGCACAGCTCAGATTTCCACTTCAGTCTGTTGTCATGGTTGTGTGACTACATGACCCATTTTTTACCCTCACAGCTGGACACAGACCTCTGTGGATCATTGCAGTGTCTGCTAAAAATACCCCTGCTAATGTGTGTGTGTATTTTCCATTGACACCCCAAAAATCCACTCAAACGCAAAGACAAAAACAGATGAAAAACTACACATTCATGCAGGTCACAAAAAACACAAGGGGCTTAAAATAAATATAACTACTGGCAGCTTCCTCAGCACATCAATGTCATAGCAAGGTCGCACATGAAGTGTCATATTTCAGTGGAGAGCAAGCAGCCTGTTTTTACTGACCAGACCAAAGAGCAGGCAGAGCAAGAAAAGTGAGCGTCCGATGCTGGCTGACTGAATAAATGAGTCACTATTATTGAAATGCACGTGTGTGTGTGTGTGAGCTCAAGGACTTAAAGATTTCTAGCCTCAGGAAGATTTGATCCCCTCCAGACATGATTAAATACATATAAAAACACTTTGTTCCCCGGATAAAGCGTTACCGGATAACGAATATGAGTTATCCTCATATTCAGGAAGTGTTCCACATTCCCATAAAGGCACAAGGATCTGGAGCAGATGTGACAGAAATCAGACAAATCAGACAATAAACCTAAATGCAGACACCCAGACTCAGCGGGTATATGCCGGTACCTAAATCAAAGTGCAGGCGTACAGACAGGAAACTGGCAGGCAGGTTGTAATGAAGCTAACAAACAAAGCACTGGCAGGCAAGCAGAACGTCATTAACAGCCAGTAAAAATCATCACAGATTTTAGGCAGGGCTGGACGGACCACTAAGCACAAAGCAAACAACATCGACTGGCAAACAGCATCCAAACACTGCCCTCTTCATATAAACACAGACACTAATTGGAAACCAAGTGCAGCTGGGGAGGCAGGCAGCAGACCAGAGCTGACATCTGAGCTACAGGTGTGAAGCACAGGAGAGCACACTGAGGACACCTGGTGGACAGGTGAGGAATGAGCAGGCCAGAATTTCGGAGCCGTGTAAGTACCGTTAAGATGTAGGGAGACCGTTTTTATCAACACATTTCCCTACATGTATATCACTGTTAACAGTTCATTAACTGTTTCAAGACACAGTGAGGCAGAGAGGAAGCACAAAAAGGAGAGATGAAGGCAAACAAGTGTTGTGTATATTAAAGTAGCATTCATTGATTTCTTTTGACTCAATTTTGGATTCCAACTGAGAAAAATATCTAGGCCTTGAGCTAAACTCAACCACACGCGTGTGGACCAAAACCAAAACAACTAGCTGAAAGCAGCTAAAAAGCTTTGAAGAGCTGCGGCGTTCGTTGTTTAATTCTGTCGTCACCACTTTCACATTACATGTAGTCATCTGAGTCAATGTTAATATAAAACAATATGAATTCAATCTGGTATGTGAAGACACCATATTAAAGCTTCTATCATTTTTATGGGTAGACTTTTTTCCAACATTGTAGCAGCTAGCTTGCCCTGCTTTTCGGTCATGAGGTTAATTGTACTGTAGCGTCTCACTTGGCCTTAAAAAGTAGGGTTGATGGGCTGCCTGAATTGACAAAAACATTGATTTGATGATGGCATGCATTATATGATATTGGGTAAATGTAGGCTACTTCAAGGTGGGAAAATGTAGCATAATTTGGAATGGACTGCAAATAATCTACCACATAATGTCAATGTGAATAGAGCACACCAAATCATATTCCAAGCAACTTTTCATGCCACACCACCTGTTTTGGGGAAGGTATTATCCAGCACTCTGTTCCTGTACATCACATTAACTTTCAATAGGGAAAGTATCTATGTGGCTTTTTATATATACCTTTAAATCCAGGATGTTGTGAGAATAAATGGGAAATGCTGGCACTGAAACAAGCAGCAAAGTTTTTGATCCTGCATTTACTGGTGGGAATACATTCTTATCACTAAAACTATCTAATACAGCAATTTGTCATATTTCATGGTGAGAACTGTGAAACTCTGACATTGATCAGCCAAGTCCAAAGTAAATCTAGCATGCCGTAAAGCCAGCTTTGTCAGAACAGACAGGGATTGAGGTTCTTGCTGCTTCCTAAGCTCCCATGCTAGCTTGCTCTCTTGTCAATATAATGGACGGAGCTGACTCAATTACAGGAAGGAAAGCTGGCGCAGGAAAAGAGACGTCAGAAGAAGAGTGAACTTTTTTGACAATACTTGCAGTTAGTATTAGTTAGATGAGAATATTGATACCACGCTTATATCTGTACACTAAATATAATGCTGCAGCCAGGAGATGGTTAGCTTGGATTAGCATGCAGATTTGAAGGTTTGAGGTTTGAGGTTCAAAAGCTTTAGATGTGCTGGTAGGCAGATTTTGTTTACCTATGGACAGAGCCAGGCTAGCTTATGTTTCCCCCTGCTTCAAGTCTTTATGCTAAGCCAAGCTAACTGTCTTCTGGTAGCTCTGTATTTAAGCCTGAGCCAAGTTCGGTTGCATTACATCACATAAGAATATATCACTGTTTAACAGCAAGTGTGTCATGGAATAACTGTATATGGTTAACTAACCTCAACCTCTACGCTGTATATGCTTTTACAGCAGCCCTCACTAAACCATAATTCACGTCTCTCAACATGACAGCTTTAAAGGAAGGTGAGACGACATGGAGGCTTAATGTGGAAAGTCAAACTCCATGACATCCAAACATTACGCGGAGCACTCAAGGGCAAAACCTGCGTTAATTCGAAACACTTGGGGTTTTAGGGTTTAACAAGTACAGCAGCGATAAAGGCAAGGTCTGCGAAGGTCAGATAGGAGCTGGGAGGTGAAATGGAGAGGATAACAGGAAAGAAGAAAGCGGAAAAGGGCAGAGGTAGAGTGTAACGGTGTCAATCTGAACAAAGGCCATGATAAGAGGACAAATTGAAGAAGAGGACTGTGAGGGATTAGGTGACAAAGTGTGGCAGAGAGGGAGATACTGAAAAGAGGCTGAGGACAGATGCCGTTGGAGAGCAGTGAGGGGGAGAAAAGGAGAGTGGGAGAGAAGGATCAAGGCTGAGAATTCAAAGTAGACCAAAGAAATCTCACACCAAATAAGAGGAAGTTACAAAGCCACTGCTTTATGAAAAATATAGCTATGTAGCTTAAATGGGCTTTCTCCGCACAGGACGATGACTGGACATCAGGCTTTTCTCCGCACCAACAACATTACGGAGTGCAAAAGCCACAATATGCCTGGCTTTAGTTGGCATATCCGCACACACAGAGCTCTCCAAAATCACAACACCTGGTAAGCTGCCACACACACAGATTCCAAGTGATACAGCCAAATCATTTGGAATAAAGCAGCTGCCCCAGAAAGAATCCAGCTCCATCAAATCAGACAGGACATTTTATTTTAAAAGTCCAAACTACTCGACTCATCTCAATATTCGCAGTAGGGACACAATTGTGTGCATTGAAGCGTATCCAGACTGTCCTCCCAAGAAGACCAAAAGCCTCAGTCATTTCAGCAAAGGGACAAAAACAACATTTGTTTACGCTCAAGTGACAAAGCCCTATAGCGGCCGTAGTAACTCAGGCAAACAAGGAAGGCAAACGAGGAAGTTGGATGATATTATTGGCGTTGGTGATAATATTCGTCCTGTCAATAAGGGCATCAGATCAGACAACGCTCTTAATGTGTTGTTCTGGAGGGCATGGACCAACGACAGATTTTGTCGTTTGGAGAACTTGTTGCTTTAGTTAAGTTGCTGTAGTTGTTGTAGATAGACTGATGACTACACATGGCCAGAATTTCAGTGTTTAATAAAGCATAAACTCCATTTATCTCCAGATATCGCCTGCCATTGTCAGCATATTCGGGGTGATGTGTTAATATTTGTGGTATTATTGTACTTTGGGAAGTCACAGTACTTCACAGAGGTGAACTTTCCTCAAATACATCACAGCCTTGCTCCTCTCGCTCCATTTAAAGTATTTTCACAATTGTCCTAGTGGTATCTGCCCATGCAAATAGTTTGGTTTCATTTGTCTAGGACTATTTTCTACAGAAGAAATAGTCCCTATGAAAATTGTCCACAGTGAGGTTTACGGAAATTCCTTTTAACTTGTACAAATATCTCAAACTGTAGACAAATAAAACCCAAACTTGCAGCAACCTCACTTGACATAGGCTTGCATCCGCCTGAATTACTGTATTTCCTGAGAATCAGTGACCAATAGTGAAGCCATTAGAGGGCTATGCACGTACTCACAGAACTGGAGTTACTCATGATAACTACTGTTTTCAATGGGTTTTCTATTGCTTTTTGAAAGCATACACTATTTTCCATTCATCACTGCAACAGAGCATATGAACGCACTCCCAAAGATCATTTCAAAGAGAAAAAATTCAAGATGGTGTTTTATACGTTTGGTGTCTGGAGTGCTGTTAATATGGTTTCAGATAAATGGCTTCTCTTTTATGTTAAAGCTAGCCTATTTTTAACATGGTCCCTGCGGCTGGTGGAGAGAAACACCTTTAATTAAGGTTTCTGCTATCTCGGCTCCACAGACCGACCATTACAGCTGCAGATTATTGAACCAGTCACTACCAATGAGAGATGTCCACCAGGTAATTTTGCCACAACATTTTCCATAACAATTCTGGTCTAAAAGAAAATTACCAGCAGACTTCAATTACTCACACCCCCATACTGAGAAATGTTGATCAGGTTTGTCGGGTTGCAGCCGATGCTGTCTAACATTCACATTACCAAGTCGGTTGGTCATATTATCACTGTGGACTGACAGCAACAAGGTTTATTTTATGGTTATTCCTACAGTATGGTTATACGATATTGGTAAGTTTAGACAATTGAAAAAATTAGATGAATAGGCTTAGAGAGAGATTACTATTGTTTGTTAGTGATTAATAGTTAGAGTTTCCATCAGCTCTATTTGGAGCTTTACTCAAGATACAAAAAAAAAAACGTACCTTTAAAATGATCCGCATGGAGACTTGTATACAGGTGGTGCCAATTCAAATACTTAAGTAAAAACTACTGACTTCTTTTATTCTGAATGATTGATAATATTCCTATATATTTCACGTGGTATTGATGATGAAGTGTTATTTGTTTTGTTAGTTTGGTAAAACAAATTCTTATAACAGATAAGCAGTGGTGGAAAGTAACTAAGTACATTTACTCAAGTAAGCACAATTTTGAGGTACCTGTACTTTATTTGAGTATTTCCATTTCAAGGTACTTAAACCTCTAATCCACTATATCTCTGAGGGAAATGTGGTACTTTTTACTCCACTGGATTTATCTGACAGCTATAGTTACCATAGTTAAAACATATGGATGGTCTTATAAAATACAACACATTGTTAAAGATTAAATGATCTGGTTGGAGTTCTGGTTGTAATGTTTCAGATGTCTATGAGTTGTTACCATTTCCACCAAATGGTTCAAATGGAACAATCTAATAATGTCATATATAATAATATATCAGTCACAGGAGCCATTTTTCTGCAAAACAAGCACTTTTACTTTTGATACTTTAAGTAGCTGAATATACTTCTATACGTTTGCTTAAGTAGGATTTTACAAAAATGTAATAGTATTTTCACATTGTTGCATTGATACTTTTACTTAAGTAGAGGATCTGAATACTTCCACCCCTACAGGTATGAATGCTACTATACATATATATATATATATATATATATATATGAATACAAAAAATGTAAAATGAAGAGCCTCTATGCAGGATGTTTTTTGACTACAATATGTTCACATTTCCCATGTTCTCTAGCTCCTGGCAGGCTCAGAATATCTCCGTGTACAGTACATGGTGATGAGATGCTGTACAGTATGTTTTTTGCTAGAGGCATCTTGTATGTGACAGAAACTGCCTCTAATTATTTATGAATCTATTGTGAATTGAACTTATTGGACTTATAAATACAGAAATTATTCTGTATTAATACTTGATACTACATAGCATCAAACAAACATTCCTATTGAAAGTAAAACCGCGTTTTCAGTCAAACAGACTGAAACATGAGGAAAGGCGGAGCTTGTACAGTACAGCAGCGTGAAGCCAAACTTTTCATCAGAAATTTAATTTAGAAGGGATAATAGATGTTTTATAGTATAACAATGTATAATATATAAGTGATGGGTACTGTGAGAATTCCCCGTCTCTGTTTTCCCTTCCACACTCTCCCATCCTCACTTTGTCTCTATAGGCTGCAGGTGCGAGAGCAGAGCTGTAATTACAGAGAGCGTGTCGGCTTGGCTGGCCTAAACGCTGCTCCGACAGCTGCTCTCTGCCCTCTTCACTACAAATCCCCACGGCGTCCGCCGCTCTTGGCAAATGAATCATCTCTCTCTCTCTCTCTCTCTAATGTGTTATTCCAACCTTTTCGCTTCTTTGAAAACCTGACTTTGGCATTTCAGAGGAATTGTTGCAGTACAATAGAAAGTGCGAGGGTGTTTTTTTTTCTTTTCATTATTATTTCCAATCTTCCTCTTTACATCATGGATCACTCAGGGGGAGAGCCTTAATTTTTCCACATTGTTATTTCTTTTCTTTTATAATAATAATAGGTATAATGTTTGGTAAAAGTTTTATGTAACTCTTTTGTATTGAGAGCAGCACTCTGAGAAATACCTTCCAATACTGAGAAGCTTGGAGTGGAAAATTAACTGAGGTTAAAGCAACATCATGCAACTATTTTACCTTACAATAACAGCTTCAAAATCATTTTGATGATACACTGACTTGTAATAGTTTGAATGGTGCCTCTTTCATTCCCACTCCACGTCCAGAACCGTAAAGCTTTACAGCACTAAGTCACACGTGGGTCTAGCTCGGTATTCTCCGTACGGACATCATGGCAGAGGTGAAGAGACCGAAGAGGACGTTGACGGAGGAAGCTAAGAAGAGAAAAAGAGAGAGTGACAAGAAAAGATTTCTTCGTGAAATAAAGGCCAGCTGGACTTGGCTTGCTATGTCTTGTGTTGTTGCACATGTTTGAAGGTGTTAGCAAAGTTGTCGACTCACTAGTTTTTGGTCATAAGCCAAGTCAGCCCACCAAATCCAAATCCTTCAGCTTAAAGTGCTTGTGTACAGCTGTCCATGAGGGTGAATTGAACTCCGAAAACTGTCGGGTGCGCCAACTCGCAAAAAAGACCAATTCTTGCATTACGTTGCTTTAAACTGTTTAAACTCACCATGATTCATAGGTCTCTATTCACTGAGCTCTATATGAATTCTATTTTTACGATGCTCTCTGTGTGAAAGGTTTCCACATCCCCAGTGGAATTAATTATAGTTAAATTAATTACCCTAATTATTTACTCTTCACCCCACAGGGATAACATGCCCACTTCATCAGTGAGTAATAATGTATGCACGTTGGAAAGACACTTAAAAAAGATACTGGGGATTCACCATTTGTCCCTGCATTCATTTACTTAATTTGTGCACTATTCTGATTCATGTGGTCAAACCATGTTCCCTAAACAAAAAAAACTATGCTGAGAAGATCTGGGAGAAGAAATAAACAGCTGGTCTGAAAATAGGCATGACCTTCTCAGGGCCAAAGGTGTCAGGTTGAGACCTTTCCAGTGCTGTTAAGTTTAATAGGAGACGTCATTATGACTCATGTCCTCCATCTACGCATCAAAAGTGAAATACAACAAGTTGAGGCACCTGGAACTTGTTTAAAGTAATTCTGCGAAAAGTAGGAAATCAAGACTGTGCTCACTAGAAGTATAACAGCATGCATTGGTCATTTGTTCAAATGCTTTATTCACGTTGAAAAAAAATGTCAAAACATGCCCTAAGTAGCAAAAGCAGACGTAGCATGGTATTGTTATCTTGCCACAAAAAGTCTCAGGTCTTAAAGGCATAGTTTGACATTTTGGGAAATGCGCTTAATCACTTTGTGGTGGAGAGTTGGATGAGAAGATCAACACCACTCTCATATCTGTCTGTTACATATGAAGCTACAGCCAGCCGCCAGTTAGCTTAGCTTAGCACAAAGGCTGGAAACGGGGAAACAGCTAGCCTGGCTCTCTGAAATGGCAACAAAAACTACCCACCAGCACCTCTAAACCTCACTAATTAACATGTTATTTGTTTAATCTGTACAAAAAATAAGACGTTTTTTTACAGAGGGCTATGTGCTGGATTATTTCTTGCCCGTGACCAGTACCTTGCTGGAGTTGCCGCTGGTTGCCTGGCAACTGCTCAGAGCCAAGAATTTCCCAAAAATAAGCAAATAAGCATATTTCCCCAAATGTCACTTTTGCTTTAAGTGTGACACACATCACGTAGCATCCCGCAGCTCTGCGACACGTAGCATCATATCACACAGCATCGTATAATTTGACGCCCATAGCACACGCCAAGTGTGTAATACAGACACAATAAGTACTTAAAGCTGGGATGTGCTGATTGAATGTGAAAAAACAACCACAAACAAATGTAGCGACTAGCTGGTGAATATAGTGGAGCTAAAACAGAGCTAAAAGATGTTTCTGTCCAGAAACATGAATGCTAATGTTTCTCCATGTCTGCTCTAAGTGGAAAAAAGCAACTGTTTGCTAACACATCCGTCATATTAACTTTATAAAGTGATAATATGTCAATGTTCGGCTCCTAAGTGGCCAGAAAATCAGTTAATGCAGCTTTAACAAAGTAGTTAAAGTTAAGTAACAGGGGTGGCAGCTATATAGTTTGTTTTAGAGGACACTGAGGAACAAGTCATTTTGTCCAATTTTGCCTAATTTTAGGCATGACGACATGTTGAGAAAATCACTCACCGAAGCAGGACAGGAGGCAGGTTGAAAGAAAGTAGTTCTTCCCAAATTGTGGTGACTTCACCATTTGCCCTTAACAATACTTAATTCTTATTTTCAGTGTAATAAGTATTGTCAGGAACTGTTCTGCAGCTAATAGGTAGACACAGTGTCCCCAACCTAATTTGGCTCTATTATCCCTCATCTTCAATCACTATTCATGTGGTGGGAATTTTTGTTTTACTGTCATATTATTCCTATTTTATCTCTGACTTAATTAACTATACAAGGTTGTGGGCCTCTTTTACCTCTAAGTGTTCAGGTCGGTTCAACCTTCGGTGTGTAAGGCCTTAAATTAAGCATCCTCCCTTCTTCTGCAGGAGGGTCCTATTTCCTACAGAGATAAGATGGAGGGCTCTGTCTCTGGTAGTAATGTTTGAACTTTCATGTTTTTATCATTGATCTGTTTATAAAACTTGTGTACCTTCATTCTGTGGTCTCTTGCCTTGGGAAGGCATGAGCCCTGTATGCATGTGAGAAAGTGTAGACCTAATAAAACTCAGATTCTGAAGAATTGTTTATTGTTGAATTCACTTTACAGAAATACTTTTTACAGACATTTCTATAACAATTCACAATGACTTGTTATTTAAATTTGATTACACTTATCCCCGAGTTTATCTTCATTTAGTTCCTGCCTAACTTGAGCTGTTTTCTCTGCCTACCACAAGACATTGTTTAATTTATGTCCTTGTAAATTGTTTTTTGTGCCTCTGTAATTTCTGCATCTGTTCCAGTACCAATTAACTTAATGGGCTTTTCCAGCTTGCGCCTCTCATGTCTCTCAGAAATCGTTTTCATACACATCTGTCTCAGAGCCGTGCAGCATGGTGAGAGGCCTCGTTACGAGTTGAGGACAGGACATTGTATTTCAAATGCACACTTATATGATGTGCAGTATACTACAGTGTCCTGTAAATTGTAATTACTTTCAAACATTTCTGTATGTACTTGTCATTGTACCACCTGCTCAGGAATGGTAGAGGAAATGTAGCTTTCTTGTAGTGCTGTGAAGAAAAAAAAACAAATCTTTTGTACTGATTTTGTTTCAACCGGGTCTGTAATTGTACATACCGCTTCTGGGAAACAGCACAGCCTCGCTCTTTGAGCCCATCATTGACGAAAGCTCCCACCTACTCGCTTTTCTAAATTTCCAATCTAACAGCCAGCAATTAAGATGAAAGCCCGTGACCCATTTTTAGCCATACTACTGGCATTGCTCTAGGAATGGCAATGTCAGTTGGTTCGTCATTCGGGTGGATGAATCCTGATGACTGTGGTGATCCCCTTGAGGTTGACATCGCTGGTTCAGAGTGAAATATCTGAACAACTATATCGGATGGGCTGCCATTAAATTTGGTAAAGACAGACATTCATTTTCTCAACAGTAAAACGTATACTAACTTTGATGATCCCCTGACTTTTCCTCTAGCGCCATCAATAGGTCAAAATTTTCATTTGTCTGGGGACTTTTGTTGCATGTTGTTCCCCATCTCTCTATCCTCTCATTTAGTGTAATTTCTGTACTTTTAATAAAAATGGGCATGAGATTAATTGGTCCAACACTTTGGTTTAGATGCTAGCATGGTAACCTGCTAAACTAAGATGGTAACAGTGGTAAACATTACATGTGACATCAGTATGGAGGAACTTTTTCCCCCTTTTTATTGCGTTCGCACTGCAAGAACTGGGAATAATCATAGATCTTACAATGCCGTTTTGAGAGACTTGTTTAGCTCCTTCGTCAGAGTAGGTTCTCTCCCAGCACAAGAGGAACCTTCAGTGACGTAGGTCTACGGTGGTTGGTCCAGACGTAAGTGTACAATGCAGGCAACCACCATTTTTAGAAACCCGTGTAAACAACAGCTCGTAACGGTAGCCTTAAAAAATCGAACAAAACATGGACAAATGGACTGACAGCTGTAGCTGTTTTTGTTGTTGTTGTTGTTGTATGTGACACAGAAGTGACGTTGCTATACCAACCGCCGTCCGGCTTACGTCACTTCAGCGTTCCTATTGGTTGTACAAAAGCAAACAGAAGGTATGTAGTTCTCGGGGAAGCTCCCCACTGGGCAGTTCCTCTCAGGAAGTCCCCAGAATTGTTTGGGCCAAAAATGCCTGTTGTCATAGTGATCATGTTAGCATGGTGACTTTAGCATTGACCTGAAAGCACCGCTGTGCTTAAGTGCGGTCTCACAGAGCCGCTAGACTCTCGTTCTTTTCTCTTCTTCCCATGGGGCTTGTCGTGGCTGTACAAACCTTGATGAGCTTCCTGCTGGAGATGTCTGTCCCTATTCACACTTGCTGTCCTCAACACTTCTTGTACATACTGTACTGCTTCCTGTATGCCTAAGAATACAAAAGATTCGGCTTTGGGGTATGCCAGATTGTTCCTGTACCAGTGTCAGACAGTATACTCAGTGCTTGTTAACCTGGGAAAACTATTCCTGGGTGTCTGCAGAGTTTGTTGAGTTTGGTGCTTTTTCAGAAAAACCTTAAAACTTCAATTCATTTGGAGGTTTAGACACAGTACATATCAAGTAAACAAAATAATCTAACTTCAGGGCACTTCATTTTTGCTAATTCTGTAGCAGTTTCTGCTCTTTATCCCTATTAAATAATGTACAAAGCAGAGAAGCAGATTTATAAGCAGCTGCTGCTCCTTCTGTCTTTGCAAAGTAGACCTGAGAGGAATATTCAAATAAAAGAGTCCTTACAGGGATGTTCCAATCAATTTAACAATTCCCTTGCTTTTTTGATTGTCCTGAATAAAAACCAAAATCCAATTTTGTGATTTGAGTGCTATTTATTTTGTAGAACTTTGCCTCCTTTTGCATATTGGCTTCACATAAAGGAATTACACATCTAACTCCAAAAGGTAACAGTCAACTTTTCACCCGCTGAACTGCGGGGAATAAAACTCTGACACATTCATTCTCATTTGCAGCTACACCAGACGGTCGTGCCCAGGCCAGAGCACAAAGTGTTTGCAGGAGTGATTCAGGTGGACATTTGCGGCCACAAGTAAACACATGAGATGAGTGACAGCCTACAAGCCCGTTTGCCTCCAGTCAAACACATGCACATACTCGCAGTCTGCAGCAATGAGCGCCTGGCAGGTGTAGGTCAGCACCGCGCTGTGTTTTGTCAAGCTATTTGCATGTCCTGGAGGATTCCTCAATCCATCACAGCAGGAGAATCTGGCCTCCGCTGAGCTCTGGAAGGACATCTGCGTGTCATCATGAATAATTGGATCCTGGATGAAAAAAATGAATCCTTTTTTTTTTATTATTATTATTCTTTGGGGCAACCCAAACACTTAAATTAAATTCACATCATTTCAAAGGTGTGTTCATCCTCAGAATGTACTCTTCTGGGTTTTACAATGAATGTTTTATAACATTCATTCCCTTAGCTTTTCATGCATCGAGATTTGGCGAATATATTAACCCGCAGGTCACTGCTGAATACAAGCTCGCTTCTCAGTGGGAACAAAAGAAATCGAGGGCACGGGAGTCCGACCATATTCCTCAGAGGAAAAACACGAGGGATCTTTCTACACCTGCTGATAAAAGGCGCAAAGGAAAAAACAACTATTGAGCAAAAGAACGGATGTAGATTTACTGCAGACATGGAGACAAGGAAGCGACTGCCAGCAGAACATTTTGCTCCATGGAGTGCAGTGTGAGGCCACGGCACCTGGAGAAGATTACATGAGATTACAGCCTGGCTCATATCACCTCTTATCGATAATCTGTTATATTCAATCACACAGCAGAATGTGAAGAAATCTTCTATATTCAAAGAACTTTTTTTTTTTAGAAGAAGAATTTTTATTAAACTTCAGATTTGAGAGATTTGGCTGTACTGTAGTCACACATAAGCTGTCAAGGTTTTTAAAAATGTAACACAGGAGCTCTGGTGGGACTATTATAGGTCATATAAAGTCACAGAAGTGACTTTATTAGATTATATTCAAGGAGGAAACTTCAATAATATCAATAATTGTAATTCAATAATAATCTTTTAACATGTATGTTTATACAGTATGTATATATTTACTGTGCATATATCATACAGTGTTTTGCTCCTAAAGGTTTCCACTCTGAAACAATTCCTGTTGTTCATTTCCATTATTGATAGTCACGAATGTTATGACTGCAGTCCTGTTGTTTTATTACAATTTATTTTACTTATTGTTTTATTGTTTTGCAATTTATCTAAAAAAAGCCCCAGGTGATTCGTTTCTGGTGCACATTCGGACATACAAACCAGTGGTGCATTTTCAATGACCTGATTAGACCTCTTCTAAGGACTGTGTGGGCAGGTACAGATCGTGCTAGACTGACATTCACAATCACTCTCCTGTGGCGCCTGTCAGGAAGCACATCTTACTCCTCTATCATTCTTATAGGCCTTCTTCACAGCAGACATTTTGACTCGTCACAGTAGGAAAAGCGCAGGTATTACTAATAACATAAACGATGGCTCTGTTCTATAAAAGCGTCACAGTAAGCCAGGACAGTGGTGACGGTGAGCCAGCATGAATACCAGGAAATCAGCCATCATTGTTTGTATTATTTACTGCTGTGCTTTTCCTACTGTGACATGTCCTCTGTGAAAAAGGTCTATTAGGGCTTTTTAGTTTTGTGACCTCCTGTACTTCTCAGCATGTCTCTGTCCAGCAGCCATGTTACTGTCGCTACGGTACTTTTTAAAAGGACTCAAAGAGATCAGTATTGGGGCAGAAAACCTTGATTCCTTTAAAGGTGTACTTGTTGATTTTGGTATGGCACACAACAGCAATCCCCAATTGTCCTCCCAGACCCCAGCTGATGTTTTGAAACTGCAGAGTGAACTTTGTTAACTTAGAAAACATTAACAGTTCATATTCTGTTGATGTTATGCTCAAGTAGAAGGTGTTCGCCCTAGGAATTTATCTGAGCGAATAGAAACTGGACCAAACTGGTCTGCTGAATTTGTGGTGGTTGAGAACAGGCAGTGATGTGCTTTTGGCTGCACACTCTCCTGCTCTGGCTATTGATCCCTGTGAAGGAATGGATGGGACAGCCTCCAGTCCTAATTGGCTCATTATTACCAAATCATGGATGCACACACACACACACACACACACAGACCCTTCAATCGCTCTCAGTATGTGGAAAACCAAGGCTCCATGCACCACTTCCAGCATTATCAATCATCTGGTACTGCACTTATTTTGGAAGAAAGCGGAGCTGAACACTAAAAAGGCCTGAGCCAAGAAGCTCCAGTCACAGTCCCTGTTCCAGCTTCCCCACAGGGCCACTAAATGTCACATCTGTGATTCCAAGCTTGTATGTGGCAACTATCTAACTCACTAACAAGGATGACATTATAAATATGGACAATTTAATTGTCCTCTCACCACAGAGCGTTGTGAAATAGCAGCAAGTGGCTCTTCAGGCACACAACTGCTCACTCGTCTCCTGTAAACGTCTGCTACAATCAACAGTCCTCATGTCTTGATGAATTGTGTGGAGCGTCTTGTGGAATTCTCTGCTTGTTCATCCGCCATCCGCTATTTTTCATGTCACTTACTATTTCTTTATTTTTGCTTCCACCTCCATATCCCTCCTCCGTCCTCACCTCACTTCCAATTTCTCTGCTCTATTCCTTATTTGTACATTTTACATACACTTATTAATGACAGGGATGTTGAACAGTCATCCAGTAGCAGGTGGTTTTAACATTGTGTCTCATTACATTTGGATTCTTTTCTTGACAGGTAGCAGCACTGTGGAAAAGTCAGGCTGACACTGTTCCAGTCCTATAGACTGGAGAATGCAGCCTATAAGTTGCAGTGTTCGTTTGCAATGAATCATACTTGCCTATTTCCATTCAGGGTCACATGCTGTAGTGTACTGCCAGATTTGGGCATCAGCTGCCTAGTTTCGATCTTAATTCCTCTAGAAATTTCGAGTTTGAGGCTCTTTCCTGCAGCTTCCTTTTCAAAATCTCTCCGTCTCTTAGAAGACCAGCAGAATTCCACATGCAGAGCACACCTGCAACCACTGGCAAAACCCGCTCAGGAATTTGAATCTTGATCTGATTATCGCAAGTCTGCGGTTTATAGAGGTGCCAACTACTCTCCGAGGAATGCTAGTAAATGTCCTTTTATCTGTTCCAATAAATGTATCCTCAAGAGTAACGACTGATCTTCATGGACAGCTCAAAGATGGATACGCTGCTCTGTCGTCTTAACAATATGGCTTCTGGCTACAAAACCCAGGTGATGACAAGGTGCACTCACTCAACAGACTTTTGTGTTCCAGAGAAATGATCAATAGTCATCAGTGTGATGCAGTTCTCCGTCAAGGAGACATTCTGCATCGTCCCACAACACATTTGTTTTTTGTTTTTTTACAACTGCTGTTAAATTGTGATGAATTTTGTTAGCAGCCAGGTGTAGAGGTTTTGTCGTTGATTAAAAAAATAGAACTATGTGAATTATTTCTTAACGAGCACTGAAAACTTTAACAATCTTTTTATGAGTCTAATTCTATTGTAATGAATAAATAATTACACTTTACATCTGTGGCACCTCTCTGTGTCAGCAACAGATGTGATTGGTATATGTTTGACAACTGTCAATATCTGGGTGCCACCCAAATTCACTATCTATATATCTGCTTATTAGCAAATGTTAGCATGTTAACACGCTAAACTAAGATGGTGAACATGATCAACACCAGCCAAACATCAGCATGTTAGCATTGTCATTGTGAGCATGTTAGTATGCTGATGTTAGCATTTGGCTGTAGCACTGCTGTGCCTACGTACAGCTACACAGAGCACTTAGCATGGCTGTAGACTCTTAGTCTTGTTTTGTAAGCCACTTGGGAGCAGCGCAACAAGCTGTAACAACAACATTGACATATTGTTGATGAGTTGATATGACTAACATGTTCGCAAACGTTGCCTATTTACACATCCCGCAGACACAAAGCAACATTAGCATTCATTTCAAGTTGTGTTTCTGGCCTCTCGACAAAGTAAATCCTGTTAGCTCTGATCTGGTCTCCAGAAACTCTTTAGGGGAAATAACTGGCTCTTTAGCTGCTAAATGCTCCACTATGTTGACAAGATAGCTAGCCAGTGAATTTATCAGAGTTTTTGTGCTGGAAACAGCTGAAAAATTGGGTTGATGAGAGCAGGGAGACTGAAACAAAACAGTAAGATTGGGGGGTTTTAAAACCAAAATAATAAGCTAAAAACGCTCCACGCCCTGAAAACCTATTTTCTCAAACAACTTCTTACTATGCGCCATGGTGTCCTTCATGAACACAAAATTAGAAAACAAACAAAGTTAGAAAAGTTTTGGGTTTTTTCCACCTGAGAAAATTTCTGTTTTTGTCTGTGCTTTGGAAGGTTGGAAGTGGGCGGGGCTCAGTTGAAAAACGTGATGTCACTTACTTCCACACTCCAGTCGCAATTTAGCAACCTTTAAATCAAAATGTGATGGGTTGTTTGCTTATGTTGCCAGCACTGTCAATCAAATCTGATCAAACCAAACCCACACGGTCCCGAGGAAGCAGATTAGATTAGCTTTTTGAGTATAAAACAAACAAAAAAAAAATGTAACATTAACTTTAATTCTTGCTTATTTTGTTATAGAGAAATGCTTCAGTTCTGAAACCATGTTTTCAGGGGCTTTAATAAAAGAATTCTGACAGCGACTATTTTGGTCCATTGGATGATCAAAACATTTAGTGACAAATCAGTACAGATGTCTGATGATCCCAGGCCCAGTATAGCTCCCTCCCTCAGTTAACAGCAGGAGCTGAGGCAAATTGATATGCAAATTAGGATCGGAAGTCACCTTGCAGCTCAGCTCGTTACCTGAACAAGCCGCAGATTTTTTTGGCTTTGTTCGAGAGATAAGTTTGCAGCATGAGAGCAGTTACTGTGACAGAGCCATATTCGCACAACACACTCAGCGATAGTCCAGATTACACTCAACATGTGTGTGATGAAGGGAGGCAGGAAAACGTGTGCTAGATAAGTTCTGTCAGAACAGCAGAAAAAGACTAAATTATTCCCAAGCAGAAATTACATTTTTAAAGGCAGTAACACCTATTGCACAAGTGGACAATACATTAAAGGTTATTCATTAAACTCACTAGCATCATTGTGCATACATTATTTATCTTCTAACTCATACATGTCAATTATCAGGTTGAGGCTGACTATTTGATGTAGAGCAGGCAGGATTTTTCTAACTGAAAAGGATCAAAACAAGTTGGTGGAAACTGTTGATCTGAACATCCAGTTCCTTTTTATGAATAAAAAAAGGCCCCCACTGAAAGTCAGGCAAGTAGCTCTTCAAACTCCCCACTTTTATCTTTGCACCTTATGAAGATTTCACCGCAGTCTCCTCCTGGGTTTCCTCTAGACACCAACACAGTGCACACACTCACCGCCCCTGGCTTTAATCTGCACTGCCTCTCGCACTGTTAAACTAGCCCAAAACAACTAGAAAATCTTAGAAATATAAAAAGACACTGCATATTGATGAAGAAGAAGATGAGGTAATGGTAATTCTGAGTGAGTGTGAGACTTCTCTGACCTTGTGTGTGTGTATGATTAGTGTGTGTGCATCAGTGTGTTAGCGAGAGAGAGAGACTGAAAGAGAGAGCAAAAAGCATCCTGATAAGCACTCGGATAAGAATGACCAGGAAATACGACAAAATTAGATCTGTAATTGTATCCATCTTTTTCCATCTTTGTTCTCAAACAGCCAAATGTGTCGCCTCCGTGGGAACAATCATTCATCTCCAATTCATGACAATTCACATCTGAATTGATATTCATTTGCTGGAGCGTCAATGCTCTTTCTGGGTCGAGGTCAAGCTCAATTCACTGTATGAAAGCTACACAAGAAGCCTTCATTCACTCTATTGTGTCCCGAGTTGAAGGTCCTTATTTACCCTGGCTCATCTCACCAGAAAGGCTTCCTCTGTTTGATGGACTTTACTTTGGCGTTGCTGTGACTCTCTACGGAGTTCAGATGCTTGTCGATTCATCTAGATAAAGGGAAAAAACTCAAAATGTGTTGAAGCATTTATGGAGTAGGCAACTCAAATGTAATCAATTCATGCAGGAAATAACTGCATTGAAACCACCTGAAAATGTGTGGCAGTCAGTCAGGCAGAAGTGAGAACACAATCACACTAACTACAGGAAACAAACCCAAAACAAAGCATTTAGGAGACAGATGTTGACATCTGGTAGCCAGCAGTTCTTCATGCTTAGAAAGCCTAGCTAAGAAGGTGACCTGAAGGCGAAACCACAGTCTGGACTGATGTTTATTTTCAGCTATTTATTCATGTGTTCATAACTGGAATGAACATCAGTGGGTAAATTATAGAAAAGAGCACAAACAAGTCCATCATGCATAGCTGAAGTGACATTTATTGGAATCAGATTTGTTTTGACTGCAGTCCAGTGCTGAATAGATTTTATCCAGACAGAACACAGGCCCCACTCTTTCTCTCTGAGGTTTCAGACGATGACGATGATGCAACAATGAAAATGTACATGTGCTCGCTGCTGAAAGATTCGCAGTTTAGACATTTAAAGTTGTTGAATTACTGAAACAGTTGAAGCTCTACACTCAGTGGCCACTTTATTAGGTCCACCTTTCTAATACTGGGTAGGACCCCCCTTTGCCCCTGAAACAGCCTGAATTCTTGGTGGCACGGATTCAACAGTCTGATGGAAACATTCCTTACAGATTATGCTCCATGTTGACATGATAGCATCACACAGTTGCAGTAGATTAGTAGATGAGTCAGCTGCACATTCATGCTGTGAATCCCCGTTCCACCAAGTCCCAAAGGTGCTCTGTTGGATTGAGATCTGGTGACTGTGGAGACCATTGGAGTTCACTGAACTCGCTGTCATGTTGGTGGAAGCAGTTTGAGAAGTATGCTCCATGTACATTGTGACATGAAGCATTATCCTGCTGGAGGTGGCCATTAAAAGATGGGTAGACTGTGGCCATCAAGGGATGCACGTGGTCAGCAACAGTACTCAGGTAGGCTGCGGCCTTTAAACCATGCTCAATTGGTATTAAGGGGCCTAATGCGCGCCAAGGAAATATTCCCCACACGATTACACCACCACCATCAGCCGGAACCGTTGAACCAAGGCAGGATAGATCCATGGATTCATGTTATTTATGCCAAAATGCTAACCCCACCATCTGCATGTCACAGCAGAAATCGAGATTCGTCACACCAGGCAACATTTTTCCAATTCTGAACATTAAAAGATGAAAGTAGTTGAAGTGTCATTTGAAGACTAAAAAATAAACGGAGCTGAAATGTCAGATCAAATGAAAGTGGTAAAAGTAGTTGAAATTTAATTTGAAGAGGACACACTGCAGTCACACAGACATCTCAACTGCTTAAAGTGCACACTCTTGAACTGTCTTCAGTAGCACCTGAGACAATTGTTGGTCTGAAAGCACTGACACCAGTTCAAAGCACATTCTTGGATTCTTTGTCCAGAAATGTGCTTTGGAAAAATCCAGATAATATCAGATTGTGATTAAAAGCACTGGTTTGTTCATTCCAAAGTTTCTGATAAGGATCTCAGATTTTTCTTCTTAAATCTTTGAAGGGTATTATACAGTGGTCCTTCTTGTAAATGTCTTCAAATATAATAATACATCAAACAGCAGAGTTTGGTCGACATGTTTTTAGCAAGAACAGTTGATTTAGTGTCTGGGTGAAATGCTTCTGGAACCCCATAAAACACCAAACAAGTAGTGATTTTTCTTTTTTGGACACAAATGAAATGAGTTGAGAGTTAAGCAGCTGGCCTATCCCAAAGGTGACTGGTGGATTAAACTGTGGAGGTGGGCAGCAGTACAGAGGCGCTGTGATACAATAAATCTAACAAGCCTCCACACCTCTCCCTTTTTCCTGTCCTTCTCCCTCTCTCTTCACTTGCCTTCGAAATTTTGCACTAACACCTCAAAATGACTGGGGGCACACTCTGTCCTGCAAAGCTACACCTCCACACTGGAGGACATTTTGACCAAATGCCCTCCAAGAGAAATCTGGGAACATCCATCATAGAAACTTTGCTGAATATACAGTCAAAATAACCCATTATGTTCCCATCAATCACACTGACTTTCCTACTTTCATCTGCCACAGAAACACATCAGGCCGAGAATGAACCTGTCACAAAATAATTGTTACAAGGTACAGTTGTTCATCATTAATCTCAGATCCATATGAAATATGAATTTATCAATTAATATAAATTGTTATGAACTTTCTCTTGGACTATTAAAACTATTGAAGGAGTGGAGTTGTCTTTCCAAGGACATGAAACAAGTTAAAGAGCGGTGCAGTAACTTTCCAGAAACACTTGCAGCACAAAGCTGCATTTATTGATTGCCTATTGTTGCCTATTTACACATCCAGCGGCCATGGAGCTAAATTAGCATTCATTTGTAGTCCTAATTCTGTCCAACAGATGGATTTAAGTCCTATATTCACGCTCCTTTGAACCATTTTTTGATTTCTACCCACTGCTGAGAAAAAAAGGTTGTGCACAGTGGGTTTATCAGAGCATTTTTTTGCTAAAACAGAAGGTTGATGAGAGAGGAGTTTGCGGGCCACAAAACCAAAACAAGGAGCTAAAAGAGAAGCTAAAGGCTGTGTAACTGTGGGAAACTGCACATACGCTGATTATTCTCTATGAGTTTGTCTCTACGAGCGACCCCTTACACATTACACAGTCATTTGATCTTTTATTTTCCCCATAAAAAATATTGATTAGTGCAGCTTTAACTGTTTGATATATAATATTGGAAGTTAAACACAGGTAAAAGGCCATTTAGATATGGTTACCAGATCATTTTAAGTAACGTATCACTGGAGCTTTTCTCAAGAACTGTTACCTGGTCAGGTTAATTAATTTTAACACAGAAGCTCCAGATAAGACCTGTGCAACCCCACGCATGTCACTGCCATTACTGCTTAATCCTTCTTGTTGGCTCCTGCTGGCTATTGATCAAACTGACACCATTGATTGAGTAATTGATAAAAAGAAAAACAAGGGGGGTGGTTAAACAGAATTGGGGGTTTAGAAAGTGATTAGTGACAGGGTGTTTGAGTAAGATAAAGACAGAAGTGCTGGGTAAATTAGGTTGATGGATGTGAGTGTAGGAAGACTGTCGAGGGCAGAGTGCTTGTATGGTATGAAAAAGGACAACAGATGGGACTATTGGCTTCTCCGAAATTACATGCATTCAACTTTAATTTCCACCATGACTCAGTCCTTTGAACTACTTAATACACTGAACCACATGCTGTTTATGAAACAGTCCACTATGAATGTCAATATATGTGAACCTCATTTGAAGTAGATGAGGCTGGACTGCGTTGCCGTATCAAAGCCCTGCTGCACAGAGCACCAGAGCTCATTTGGCCTCTGCTTTAGCTCAGTGTGACCCGGGGATGTAACACTTATTAGACTAGTCTTTAAGTCCAAAAAGCCAATACATGTTAACACTGAGCCAGCCAATGCATGCATCCTTGTCTCCATCTCCTAATATGCTCTCTAGAACAATTTCTCTCATCTTTCTCCCGACACACACCTGAGAAAATGTAAACACACAGCGGCTGCTGTTGTTACAGATCACTACACATCTAATATGGAGTGCTTGAAGGGAGCAAGGAACTTTAGGGTTATCATCAGTGTTTTCTGCACAACTTGATGGACCTTGTGACCTTTCAGAGGCTTGATCTTTACAGTTTCTTAAGACTGAATGGATTCCCACAGACTCTGACATGTACAGTACGTTGGCCCTGAGGTGCCATTCAAATCACACAAAAAGAAAGTGAAAAACTCAGTAGAAGAATAGTCTATAAATTAACTGAAAGGCCACAATCACGCACCACAGGGATACCTGCTCCGAGTGTTGCACCTCATTTGCAGGCGCAGCTTTTGTCCGACTGATCACAGCAGATATCACCAGTGGCCTGTTCAACTGGTTCGCTTTTGTTGGAGTGTCAGCACCCCATCTATCTGTCACCCAAGGGTCAACAGCTAATGTTCCCGTAACACTCTGGCTGAGAGAAGCCATTCATATGAGGAAAGGAAGCTTAACTAATGTGAAGCTGGCACTTTTTATTAGTGAAACTCAACCGTCTAGGTTTTAGTTGGATTACATGGTTTCTCTCTGTTTTGACAAGGCCTACTTATAAAATGTGTACTTTTTTGTAATTATTCAAATTAATCATGACCAATGCACAACATCACTCCCATTTTTATAGACTTGCTTTTATGTGATGTCGTCTTTTCTTTTCATTGCTTTTACTGTTTCAAATATTTTATTTGACTTTATTGATCATTGATTTTTATCTTGCTTTTGTTTTGTTTTACTGTTTGGCTTTCTGTTGTTACATTGCTTTCTGGGTATGCTGCTTTTGCTTTGTCTGTCAAAGCACTTAGTAAACTCTGTTTTTAAAGGTGCTATATAAATAAAGTTATTATTATTATATTATTATTATTATTATTATAACAAGGGATTTTTTACCTTAGCATGCCAACCCTGTGCCACAACACTGGCATGCATACTTGTGAATTACTCTAAGTTGCAGACAAAAATATTGTTTGGGGATCCAGCATGCATTAAAAATAGTAGTGCTAAATTGCCTCACCTTGGCAGTGGAGTGTGGGACACAGCAAAACTAAATATACTACTAACAGTGACGCAACACTGAGGGAGAAAGTGTTTTTTGTAGCTGTGTCCAATTATGGATTTGGAACTTTTCTGAGGTACTGCATCAGCGCACTGTTGAGTTTGTAAATGGTTTTATACGGAACAAATGATACAAAAAGAAAATACAAAAAGCTTTCTGTATGTACTGTAAAGAAAAAGGAAATTAGATTCCATCATGCTGTTTCTGTCTGGACGCAGGACCTCATCGACACATCAATGTTCTCCCTGAACAAGCAGCAGGGAAAGTATTGCAGGGCATGACTAATCCAGCCCTGATATGCTTCAGCAGCTACATCACCACACGCTTCCTCCATTCCTGGTAGAAGAGATACAAACTCACGTCAAAAAAACTCCTCAATAGGTGGAAACAATCGAGAATGATTGATTTTATGTTGTGTCTTAGTGTTTAATGTTGTTTTATTGTGTCTTAGTGCTTATTGTAGTTTTTAGAGCTTGATTTTATACTGACATCTACTTTATCTTGTACAGCGTCTTTGAGCACTTGTAACAGCGCTTGATAAATAAAATGTATTATTATTATTATTATTATTAGAATGCACATGCAGCCATGAGGCCCAAAACACACTGTACATGGATCATTTCTGCATTTGGAAATGACACAACCTGCTGGAAAACAACCAGATGACTGATATGGAACACTTGATCTTGTATTGTTAAAGCAATACTTACTTGCTGTTCACTTTCTTGAGAGTTGATGAAAAGATCAATTCCACTCTCATGCCTGTGCGTACAGAGCTGCATATAAATTCTGGGCTGGTGGTGAACATGGGTAGAGCTAAGCTCGGGAGCATCTCCGTGGCTGTGGGAAAGTGCCAGCTGTTGTTAGGTAAGGTTAGGGCTGGGGGACTTCGGGCTTTCGTACACCTTGTTTTGCACAAAGTAAATGGAAGTTTTGTATGTGGGTTGTAAACAGTTGGTGTTTGCTAAATTGGTAGGCCTTAAGTTAAGATTTTGATAATGGCTTCTGTGGTGGGTGAGTTTCTTCACTCTACTTCTGATCACTTTCTCAATCAGTGTAGTGAGGATCAGCTTTTGGTGATAAATGTTTGAAAGTAAATGTATTTGAAGCTGGAGTCCTTAAAAAGGAGGAAGGGATTCAGCCTAGTTCTGTTAATGCGGGGTTATGCTTTGTGCATCAAATGAGCGGATAATATTGCATGACAAACTGAAACAACAAAATGAAATTGAAATGTAACAGAAAGAACTTGAAATGCAACAAAAGAGCAGATCAAATTAGAGTTGGAACAGTACAAACTGCGCCTGATGAAGGAGGGAAAACTGTGTGATGGTTCAGGTAGGGGAAGCGTGGGCCCCGGTGAACCTTATTCTAGGTTTGACATAAGCACGAATTTAAGATTATTGCCAGAATCCGAGTGTCTGACTAATGTAATTGGCTGAGCGCACTATGATGCGTCAATGTGTTTTTTCTGGTAAAGCTCAAGAAGCATATTCCACATTAAGCCCAGCAGACTGTAAAGACTATGCCAAAGTGAAAGCTGCTGTGTTAAAAGCCTATGAGCTGGTGCCCGAAGCCTACTGTCAGCGTTTTTTGACATTGGAATAAAAGTAGTAGTCCAACCTATGTGGAGTCTGTACGTGAGCTCACCTGCCACTTTAATCGCTGGTGTTCTGCTTTCGATAATGATACTTTTGACAAGCTTTGTAACCTTGCAATTCTCGAACAGCTGAAAAATTGCTTGCCTGATTCTCTTTTACGAACAAAAGGTTAAATGTCCCATGCGGTGACGCGGCAGTTTTAGCTGCTGAATTCATTTTCGCACAAAAACTCTTGAGCCAGGCTGTTAACTCACATTGATCTGGTAGAGGAATGTGACCCCCACAAGACCTTTAACTATTGTTGCCTTAAAGCGCATTGGAAAAATCACTGTCCAAGTCTAAAAGCTAAGGCTATCGCCAACAGTGCACAAATAGTCTGTCAAAAGTCTGTTGCATTAGCTGCTCCCGTTCTGAGGACAGTGATGCTGAATGAGAGATCACATTGATTTACAGAAGCCAGTGGAACAGAGGCTAGACAGGAAGTGATGTCATGACTTTGGCTCTCTATTAAACTCATTATCAGTGAGCAAACAAAAAAGCAAAAGAGCATTAAAAAGAGAGTTTGGTTTGAGGACATTTGGCTATTTTTCTTACAATTTTTCTTGTTTTTCAGTCAGTCAAACACATTTTTTTATACCTCTACTATGACATGCATATATATAGTTTGAAGGCATGAGAAACAGCATGTGACCAATTGTCATTGCTCAATTGCTGCAGGTTCACAGGAGCAAGTAGCAGCTGCGTGTACATTTTTCAAAATTGCAAGGGATTTCCAGATAATAAAGGGCTTTGACAGGAATCACTACTGCATTGTGGTATTTATATTGACTAAGCTACCTCTTGTCTCAATATTCAAGCTTATACATTACTGGCAGGTTCAACTACCACTTCTGTTGCAAACTAAAGCCGTGCAGGACAATGGAGACAGCGCTCATCTATCAGTATTAACCAGAGACCTTTTTCTGGAGCTTTTTGTGTAATTGCACAGGTGTAATGTCTCAGGTCTTGAGTCTGGCACCTGCATTTGTCAAACACGGTGAGAGAACTTGGAAGTGATTCATCCAAAGCTGCTGGGCTTCATATATAAATAGATGGAAGACAAGACAAGAGAAGAGGACAGAAAAGAAGAGAGGAAAAGAGCAGGGTCTCTGAATAAAAGAGAAACAGCTGATGAAGTAGGGTTTGGCTGAGAGAAAAATGAGAGCACTGTGCGTCTGAAAGAGACCAACGGGGATCAAGGAAGGATGGAGGGGGAACGGAAACCGAAATTATAACCAAAACAGAGCCTTGAGGATACGCGAGAGCCGAGAGGTTCCACTGACCCGAATCTCAAAATCCTGTTGAAAGGCTACAAAACAATCACATAGAATGGGGAATAAAGCACATGAAAAGAGATGAAATTATACACATAGAACATAATTATTTTAGAAATATTTCCAGAGAGTGGCTGAAGGGATGAGGAGAGAGCGGACACAGAAGTGAGGGAGAAACACAGGATGCAATAAGTGAGAAAGATCAACATGGAGTAAAATACTGTAGGTGCAGTAAACTGTGTGGTTTGACATTTTGGGAAATACTAAAAACTTTCTTGCTAGGAGTCGATATCTCTCTTATGTCTGCGTGGTAAATATATGGCCACAGCCAGCAGCTGGTTAGCTTAGCGTTATAATTGGTAACAGTGGGAAACAGCTAGCCTGGCTCTGTCCAAAGGTCTAAAGGCGGATTTTGTTGTTGTGCAGAGCTGGGCAATCTCTTTCCCCCTGTTTCCAGTCTTTATGCTAAGCTAAGCTAACCAGCTGCTGGCCCTAGTCTTATACTTACTCTACAGATATGAGAGTGGCATCGACCTTCTCATCTAACTCTGAGCAAGAAAGCAAAAAAGGTTGAACTACTACTTTCAAGAAAAAAATGAGGTAGGCTAACAGAGAGACATACACACTCTGAAAAGGCAGCAAGCTGTTAAGGTCTAACATTAAAGCTGTGGCAAGGTTTATAACCTCATATAGCATGCAGATTCATTCTATTAAACTGGAAACAGGCACAACCTCCCACTTACACTACGTTAATCAAAGATGTTATGCAACGCCTTAAACTGGGAAAACTCTTTACGAGGTTCCATTGAGAAATTCCATAAGACTTGGCAACCCTTTATTGATTATGTAGAGGCTACAAATAGGCAATAAATATCCTCTTAACTCTTCGCTACAATAACTAGGTTATACCTAATGTGAGATGTCAATAATCACCATGTAAAGCAGCTTTGTACCTTGTTAATATTTATACTCTATATGTACTGTACATGTCCTTTTGTTTTTATGTGCCTGTGCATGTGAACTTTGTACTGTGTTTGTAATATTTTATATAATTTGTAAACAGTGCATAAAAAAGAGAAAGCATCTAGATGAATTGTACCTCTGGTGAATGTTTTCTAAGGCAAAATATGTAATCTAAATGGAAATAAAACAAAATTTAAAACACAAGACTTCAAGCTGCTATATTAAATTGTTTTCTTATGCTGTTACAGGGCTGCTTCCAGCAGTAACTTTTCTAAATAAAATTGTCAGTTGAGAAAGACACAACATGCTGATTTTTCATCCATAAATCCAACTCTTCACTTATGTATGTGATGCAGCCTTATATTTAAACAGATCAGCTTGTTATATTCCCTAACATTGGCCTGTAATGAAGACCATGTTTGAATCAAAATTGTCTTTCAAGATAGAGGCTGACAGCCATCCATCCAACACAGCGGTAGCCGACAGAGTAGCTCAGATCAGGTAGGGTTCTGATGGGATATTTAGTACAGGAAAAGAGTAACTGGCAATACCATGCACAGTCAGAGACAACAACCTCAACTGTTTTTTGTTCGGCAGGGTGTTGGCGGCTTTCAGCTCCGATGTGATTATCTCTGTACGCTTTTACAGCCTAGCAAGGAAATCACTTTGGTTATGCTTGAGGTGTGCAGTCTAATTTATCCCTCAACCTTGCCTTTTTTTCCCTCTTTCCTTGGCAGAGATTTGAAATTTTGCATAAGGAAATTAGCTGAAAAGCCTCAATTTACAGATGCAGCACCTCCAAGCACTTTTCTGCCCATCTGTTTGCTGTTAGTATGTGACAGTGTTTTCGTCTGACTCTTTCTTGTCTTTGCTGTCTCTCTACTCCTCGCTGCTCCCTGTTCCCTCCCTTCGGAGCCAGATGGCAGCCTGTTGTAAGAGGGGAATTGCCAGAAGAGACGGCGACACACATACACACAAGACAAGAGATGCTTCATGCACAGATGAGCAACTGCACAGTACGTTCTTTACCTGTCCAGCAGACCAGCACACACTAAGTTGTTTGCCTGGAAGTAACTCCCAGAGGATGAGGATGCCATCCAGCTGGCTTTCCCCAGTATATAATGACAGACTTTAGCATATACATTTTGTTAGTTTTTAAAGAAGACTCAGAAACTGAAGACACCTGAAAAAAAGCCTGTTTTCTGCTTGAACGCTTGTGCTAATTTCCTTGATGATTTAGTGTCGACTTCGTCTTCTCACTTTGAGGTATGAGTTGCTCTCAGACAGCCGGTAGATGTAGGAGGACACAGATTAGGTGCTGAAACGAGACAAACATCCTGTCCAAATTAGGAATCCGTTTTTCCTCTGCAGTGGGATTATCTGTTCTAGTGTCTCTTTTTATCTTTCTGTGTTTCTCTCACACACAGAGAGAAAATACACAAATACAGAGACTTTAATATACTATATGTTTTGAACATTTCTAGCACAGACATGTTATATCAGGAGGCTGATTGTTCTGTGTTTTGACAAATAGACACTGTATCGCCAAAAGTATGTGGACACCATATAATACATAAAAAAGGGAATTGTTGTCTTTCTAAACCATGGGCACTAATATGCTGCTATAACAGCCTCCACCCTGCTGGTTTCAGGCTTTGCACCAGATTTTGGAACCAGGCTGCAAGTATTTGCTTATTTATAGTCACAAGAGTATTAGTGAGGCTCTGATGTTGGGTGATAAGGCCTGGCTCACAGTTGGCGTTCCAGTTCATCCCAAAGGTGTTGGATGCGGTTGAGGTTACAGCTCTGTGCAGGCCAGTGAAGTTCTTCCACAAAAAACTGGGAAAACCATTTCTTTATGGACCTGGCTTCATGCATGGAGCGCATGGGTCCTCCAAATTAATTGTTTTGGTTACTATGTAAAGGTTAGGGGACCCTCATCGCCACGGTAACAGTCACAGACGGTATATGAAGATGGACGACATGTCTGCGCAGTAGTGATCGTATAGAGGTCCCGCCCATACACCCTCCTGAACCAATCGCGGGCACAACACAATCAAATCACAGCTGTCAATCATGATGTCTCACCCCCTTTTTATAGCATCAAATAACTAATTAAAACCAAACT
Organism: Macquaria ambigua; assembly: GCA_008360985.2. Lineage (NCBI taxonomy): Eukaryota > Metazoa > Chordata > Actinopteri > Centrarchiformes > Percichthyidae > Macquaria > Macquaria ambigua. The sequence goes on along the minus strand of VMKM01001241.1, from coordinate 109,428 downwards.
TATCAGAAAAATGAACACTTGAACAAACATCAGCGTGATAAGAACTACCTAAAATGACAGAAACCATCTTTGGGAAAAACTTTTTTGACGTGTACTTTGATTTTTTAGTTTGGCCCATGTCCCATCTGCTAACATGGAGGGGGCAGGGTTTATGACCTATACTGCAGCCAGCCACCAGGGGGCGATCGAGATGTTTTGGCTTTGGCTTCACTTTTGGGGAACTGTCATGTCGTCCATCTTTTTATACAGTCTATGGTTACAGTAATAACTACAATGTTAAGGTTAGGGAGTGACCACAGTCATGGTTAAAAGAAAATAACATTGACTGTCGCGTAGGAAACCGGACACCAACAGTGGTCTCCTGTGTTTAAGTCCGATGTTTTGTTGTCCCATCCAAGCACCCCGACCTCCTCCTTTGCTCCAGACAGTCACAATTCCTACGGCAGCTAGAGGGCTTTGTCACTTAACATATGTCGTTTTTGGGGCATCTGCTGAAACGACTGATTTAGTGATTTTCTTTGGAAGGACAGTACAGCATGAGGACATTGGAAACTCAAGTTGAATTGACCTTCTTCACAGCAAACATCTTGACTAGTCAAACGCAGGTAATAACATTATTAATTGCTACATTGCATTGCAATAATTGCTGGAACGGAGCCATCACTAATGTTATTAGTTCCACTTGTGCTTTTCCTGCTATGACAAGTCAAAAAGTCTGCCGTGAAAAAAAAAAAAAGCCCATTAATCAGATACATCGGGGAAAGATAAAGAAACCAGAGTTCTCTGCTGCAAGGTTATCAAGATCCAGGTTCAGGATTCATTCAGACGGCAGAACTACATGTAAAATACAAAACGGACAGATTTTTGAAAGGGAAGAAAAGAATAAGAGGTGAGGCTAAATAAGAAAACTCTTCAGTGAAATTCAAAATAGGAAGATGCACATCTTGCTTTTGAGTTTACTGTAAACATAGCTGAATTCTTCTACTTGGCTCCTTTTGTTTCTAGTTGTATTGTAACCAGTTAATGAAAATGCAATCAATTTACGCCTCGAGAGGTGATGTTTTGCATTTTTCGCTTTTTTCCCCCCACATTTATTACTTTCCACTAGTTCACTAGGTTCTATGGAAGACCAGACCCTTAAATCTGCTGTAACAAGGAAAATTCTGCATGTGCTTCATCCATAAAAATGTTCCTATTACACTGAACGCTGCTTATGTGGTTTGGCTTATAGTTTGCCTTGTTAACAACTATGCTTCACAGATTCTTACTGGCTAGAGCCCCGTAGAATGGTGTAACTAAGAGAGACAGAGAGAGGATGAGGAGAACGGTGTTACCTGTTTAGTTGAGAGATGAGAGGAAGGCAGCAGGGTGAAAGACAGGAAACAAAAAGCAAAAAAAAAGGTAGAAAATTTGTATTTTCCTCATCATCAACAAAAGCCAGTGGCTCAATCTGTGGTTTAATCACTAACAAAGATTCATCGGTGATGAAGCCTGAACAAAGACTAGGAGCTGTGTGGTGTTGGCCTTATAGCTCAGTACAGCATGTGCAGTACAGTCTGGTGAGCTGTTACACAAACCATTTACTTATTCGAATCTGTTTGGTCAAGTCTTACATAGCGTCGACTGATCAGATTTTTTTTTGCTCCTGCTTTTAATAATCGCCACGGTCTCAGAACATATGAGACATACTGGTTTTGAACTGCCCGTGCCCATTCTTGATTAAAAGCAATAATTTATCAGTTGCAGGTTCAGGTCCAGATAAGACGGCGTCTTGGTCTGGCCCGCGGCCTGCCTACTAGTGACCTCGGCTTTATATATCATGATTTATTGGGAGAAACCAAGCAATTCTGTGTCAAATCAGACATTCAGCACCCCCATATAGCCCGAATGGAATGATCCTTTGTTTCATAACCACATTTTCCAGCCACTGACACGGCTCCTTACATCGAATATAATATAATAGTCGACTATTCAGGGTCACCCCTGCGGTAAACACAGTGACCATGGTGTAGAACAAGTGGAAATACATCTGTTTTGTAAGGTGCAGTCACCTTGCTACTGTATAGAGGCAGAAAAAACATAAAGAACAAACAGCTGAAAGAAAGAGTTGAGCAGAAGCAATGCAAACAATATGTCATCATTCAGTTAAGAGTGCAGAACTTTAGAAAAGTCTTGCAACTGGAAACAGGCAGTGGTATGCGAAGCAGCACGATTACATTTGCTAAAAACTTTTTAAACAGTGTTTATAAAAACGACTTAACCTCAAACACATTGGCCAAATGAACAAAATGCTCTCTCAGTTTCAGCCTCTTTGTGCAACACTCCCACAATCCTCTCTGAAAGAGAAACTGTCACTCAGGGAACGGAAAGGAAAAACATTCTATTTTACTTTAAAACCGTTCCTTTGTGCAAAAGTCCTGCCTTTCCCTTTCATACTTGCATGTTTGAGTTTCACCTGACAGACATTCAATCACGGACGTTATTCTAGGGTTGGAACAGTCTCAAAAGGTGGACGTGTGGGGTGGAACCACTGAGCATGAGTGTCTTTCTTTCCTTTGAAAAGCTCTGAACCGCTTTTTTCTGAATAGATGGTGATTGTTAAAGGCTGGCCTCGGCTGAACCGCCAGCTGGATTACTCTTACGTGCTGTTCTCTGCTCACTGTCCACACCTCATTAAAGTGACTTCACTCATTTTGCTGCAATGAGAATGGGGATGTGCTGTAATTACCATATTGTGAACACACTGATGTGGGAAGATTGTATGTCCAAGATATCAAATGAGGCGAAAATGCATCCCTGACAGCAGACACCTGTTGCAAGAAACACTTGGTGACAGCTACTGGATGCTTTTTTTTTTCTGTTTTGTTTTTTTTGGTCATAAAAGCAGGCCTGACGCTGCAGCAGATATTATCAGCTGGGGCTGCCTTTGGGTTAACAATTAAATCTTCTGGTAATCTTGAAGAAAAAGAGAAATTCAAGTCACTGTTAGCTGCTTAACTTTATTATATTTAATTGTGAAATGCCTATAAGGCCAGACTATGTAACACTGGAAAGAAGAAATAACACATTCTTCCTTTTAGAAACGAAAAGTCAAAGTGAAATTAAAATTATTTTTTGCTAAGACATATATATACCCTCGATGTTTGTTTTGACTCAACGTTGTTATTATCCTAAAGAAGAAATTTAAGTTTTCTAAATTTTTCTGCCATTATAGTGTCATTTTTTGGTTGAGACTGACTATGCCTGTACTGGTCATTTGGTTGGTGCTATATCAGTGTGGGTGGGCACTAAAAATAGTTCTTTTGGCTCAGAACTATAATAATTATCGTATTTGTACTATAATTTAACCCTGTGATGTACAATCAATAATTCTAACAATCCCTACATGTAGCCAGTAACATTAGTCTCAGCCCATTGCAGTTGACTTGTTAACCCCTCGCTGCGATTCATATACGTCAACTTAATTTGGGTGCTCTGCAGTCTGGATTTTAAATGTACGGTGGAGTCTTTGTATGATTATTTGGTTTTTGGCATCTGGTAATGCTGTTTTGGCTAATTCACTTCAACTCCAACAGTCAAAGTTACCCCGCGACTCCACATGTTAGTTACTGGTCATTTGCCACCACCGCGAAAGGTGAAAGGTGTTGAAATAACATGAATGAAAAGTAGCATCTAGTGGGAATCAGTGCTAACGTCATCAAGCTAAGCTAAATAGCTTCAGTTTTCTGAGTGGAAGCCAGTTAGCCTAACTTGCTAACTTCCACTTTCCGAGTATAGATAGATAGGTATGTCACAGCTGCAGTACACGAACAAAGCACACGGTACAAAGCATAGTGCAAAAACCAAATGTCAAACACAAGTACTAAAACCAAAGTAAACAGCACGATGGGTCCTCTCTTGTAAAGGGACACAGGTACACAATGGCTGCTGTTAAACCAGAGTTACACAGGGTGACTTTAGGACCCTTTTGCAGTCAGCCGGACACAGAGTTTTTAACGAACTCACAGAGGTAATGTTAATTAGCTGGCTACCGCTGACACAATCTGCCAGTGACACCTGTACTTTCAGCAGGCAAAATTTACAGTCGCTAAGTAACAATCACAAGCTTGTTTGTTTGTTTTGAATTTCCATTCCAATGCAAATGCACACATGAGTGAGAGTGCATGTATGGGAGTCCATACCAGTGAGTAGCCTATGGTTCCCCTTGTAGTGATGGATGGGAAAGGTAGGGAACAGAGGGTCCCAGGGAGGACAGCAGGTGGAAACACACACATTTTCTACCCTCAGAAACCTGTCAGAACATTTGACGGAGAAAGAAAGTAAGGAGTTCAGAGAAAGAGAAGAAAATTCAAGAGGAGAGTCGCATCAATTTTTGATGAAGGAATGTATGGTGAATGGTGATGCTCAACAAGCAGTATAGTATTGACGTTTCCTCGAAGTGCATTGGGCATTCTGCTGGTATATTGCCCAGATAATAATGAGCAAATGCCATCTGTACCGTTGCTCCGTGTTAAATTTCATAGCAATGTTTCTCTCACAGAAATGTGCACTAGTCCAGAACACAGGACCTTCTTCCTGTATTTACTTTCTCTCTCCCGCCCAGGACACATCTGACCAATAAGCGGAGTGATCGTTCTCACGTGATGCATTCTGGTTCGCTTGGATTTTTCTCTGTGTGAAAAGAAACCGAACCAAGGGGGAAAACGTTTAACTGTTGGGTGTGAAAACGCCCTTAAAAGTTGGGAATATCTCCAAATCGTTGTAGTTCTCCAGAGACTCCATGCTCACTTAGTCACACCCAATTTTAAGTGAAATCCCTGAATGTTACACTCAAATTCCTCTAGAAATTATACCATCATATTCCATTTAATGTAAATTTATTGTCACATTACAGAAGCTAAAGATCAACATCTAACATTCAACCCTAAACAAGACAAGAACATCTGGTATTTTACTCACAGAAGTTACAGGCAGCATTCGGCTTTAATATACTTTATATGATCACTGATTCAAATGGAAAGCTGGTTGCGTAAGCATGTAGCCAGTGATCATTTAGAGTACAGTGAAATGTGTTAAAAGCCAGTAAAGATGAGTTAATCTGGCAGCCTGTCAAAGGAGCATAGCATGTCAAACTTTTCATGTGTCAGTCAGAGTGGAGCAAATTGATTAATGGCTGTTAATATTCGAAGTAGAAGACAGACACTCTGTCAAAACATGCCGGCCAATTTATTAGTCAGAATGAAGTAACAGTGTGATGTAATTTTACCTTTAAATGTACAACAGAGCCAGTGTGTGCACAGGCAGCGTGGGAGCATAGACACTTAGACTCTCTTCCTTTTCTCTCCACACACACTGATAATTAATGCCCAGCCTACATTAGCAATTAGTGACTTAATCCGTCGCCATGCTATGGTATTAGCTGGGCTTATTTGTGTGTTGGAGAGGTCACCAAGCTCTTCTTCCACTTGACAAGACATAGATTAATTGTCATATTCATAAAGTTGCATGTTAATTTGTCCCACGTACCCAACTGGGATTACGCTAGTTACTTTTAAAAAAAGATGAGCGTTGGGCTTTTTTACCGACCTCTAACAGCTTCAGTCAGGTCACGGCTGGAAGATAATCATGTCTGCTGGTCTCTTCGGTTTGTTCTGGAGGTCACAGACGAGAGGAGAAAATTAAGAAGGCAGTGACAGGAAGGACCTTGGTTCAAGACCCCAATTTCCACGATTGGGAGGCCGAGCTGGAGGCGGTGATTGTCCATTTTCTGGCTGCACTCTGGCCTATTTGAAAAGCTGGCAATATTTGTACTGAAATTACTAAAACATGAATAAATTCTTCCCACTGATTAAAACGAACATTCCAACATTTTGGCAAATAAATTGTTTCCTGAATTTATCCCACATGACAAGGTAAAGAAGAGAGGAAGAGGAGGGAGGTGTGTTTATAGCCAAACATGGTGTCAAGGTTAAGTGGATTTTAGACTGCTACGTTATTCATTTAATAGCTAAGGGTTTTTAATTGGAACTACTTTCTACCAAAGACTTACTCCATCCCAATGAAAACCATCAACAATGAAGATATCCTGATGTAAATACGACTTTGGGCCTCTTGCAAGAACACATTTGTTTGTTAGTGTTACATACGAGTGATCCAAGAGAACTCGTGGCATTCACCAATTTTCTTGTATCTTCTCTGAGGTATGAACACAATTTATTTAATTTAAGTGGTCCGATCCTGTCCAACGAGTCATGTTCAGATCAGCTGTTTCACTTAAGAATTTTAATTCCTTAATCTGAAAGAATTTGGAGTTTAAATATCTCACCGAAATCAACTAAATTAAAAAAAAAAAAAGGTAAATAACTTAAATAAAACTTAAATGCTAAATTAATATTCTGTTCACCACGTCAGTGTGATGCTTCATAGTTTGCCAATTTACAGATTGTATTGGCATATTTTGGTTCAGTTCAGTTGTTTTAGGATAATTCCTTCCCTTGACAGTCGCCTCAGGATGTCTGTCAGGGGTCAGTTATGCAAATGATCATATCTCACGAATGCGCACCTCCTCATGAGCCGGTGGCATTCATCACGCTGAAACAAGGGATTTACAAGTTTAAGTTTGTAGAGTTAAGAGAGTTTGAGGAATCTGACTTTGAACATTCATACGAAGAAGTCTCTTAAGAAAAATGTAGTTTAGGGTAAGAATAAGAAAATGTTCTTGCACGAGGCCCGTTATTCCTACAAAAACACAAACACACACTTTAAATGCTTTTGAGCTACACAAATGAAATTCCAGTCACTTCCACTGTGTTGGAGTAATGGCTGAAGTTTTAGTGGCGGGCTGTGGACAAGTGCCTACAAGTCTCTGCACTCCACGGTGGGGATGAATATCATTCCTCCAAAAGATATTCCCTCATTTGGTGTCCTGATCATTTTTTTTTTATTATTTAAACTTTATTTAACCAGGAGTAAACGACTCACTGAGATTAAAAATCTCTTTTTCAAGAGTGTCCTGGCCAAGACAGGCAGCAGCACAAATAACACGGTTGCAGACATAAAACAAACATAAAACAAGAACTAATTACAGAATTATAAGATATCAAATCATTCTTCAACATTCAAAACATCTACAGTCGGAAGTACCTGCGTCCAAGTAATTTAGAATCACTTTAAATGTGTCCAATGAGACCAGCTCCTGAAGAGTCAGGTGACTTTGCAGCTGATTCCAAGCCGAGGGAGGAGCATACTTAAACGCCCTTTTCCCCAGTTCAGTACGCACTTTGAGGACAGTTAAAAGAAATAAGTCCTGGGAGTGAAGACAATAACTTCCCCTACTTTGTTTTAGGATGTAGGCCCGTAGGTAGGAAGGAAGCAGTCCAAGAACAACCTTATAAATAAAAGTGTGCCAGTGGTCTATGTTTAAGTCTATGGATGGACAAGGCAGACCATCCAACCCAAGCATACAGAGAGCAATGGTGAGTAAGCGCCTTGAGATTTGTGATAAATCTCAGTGCTCCATGGTAGACAGTATCCAGCATGTGTAGGCATTGTGAAGATGCATGCATGTATATAATGTCGCCGTAGTCCAGCACAGACATAAAGGGGGCATCAACAAGTCTCTTTTTAGCCTCAAAGGAAAAACAAGACTGGTTTCTAAAATAGAATTAAGGGTGGAGAGCGCTGTGTAACACATCGCTCCACAGTGGGTTTTCAGCTGGGTTGAGATCTGGTGACTGAAGGCCAAAGTGTATGATTCACATAATTTTCACACTCATTAAACCATTCAGTGACCTCTTGTGCCCTGTATAGAATCATCTGCATTCATTATGTTTCTCCACTCATTTATTCAAGGCAAAGGGAAAAATGTTTCCTCTCATTTGGGCGAAATACCATTAATTTTGTTTACTTAGTTGCAGCTTGTTCTATGAAGATAACGAAAATAAAGATTCCACACCTACGCTGCGTTGCCGGGTCGTAGTGTGTGCTTAGTATAAAAATACTATGCTCATTACAGCTAATGTTGCCAATCTGATATTAGCTACGAAATATGAAATTGCATTTCTGCATTCAGGGTTGCACTGAGCTGTAGAGCTGTGATTAACTCTAATTTACAATGCTTGTCAGTGACACTGCAGATTATGTCATATATTATATATTATATCACCTGAAATCAATTTTGCAATTAATTGTCCTTTTTACTTTTATAATGATTAACGAAATGATATCTTATAAAATACACCTGTGCACAAGATTCTCCATCATCAAAGTGTTTTGCTTTACAGCAGTGATTTCCAACCAGTGGTACTTCTGCAGTAACCAGCGGGGACGTGGAATATTGTGAAGCTCAGATAATTTGAAAAAATTGAAATTATGATTTGATAATTCACATATTTCTGTTTAGGAGAAAAATCAACACACAAGTAAGATTATAAATGTGTGTGATGCTGATCTTGTTATTGCCACTTACTCAATTGCAAGTTGATAAGACCAGTTGGAAAAAAGACAATGAAAAGCTAAAAGTAAAGATACTCCAAATGTTAGTAGTACCAATGCAAACTTGGCGACAACTACTAAAAAATACCACTGAACAATACCATAAAGCCATCCCTTCTATCAGAGGGGCGTGATAAAGAGGTACTTAGGCCCATCTGTAAGGGCTGTGGGGGTATGTCGGACAAAAACGGTTGTGAACCACTGGTTTACAGCTCCGGGACGGAGGTTGTAGCTAACACAGGGTTAACCCCCGTCACTATACTCAGCTGCTGCTTACCTTTTTTTGCACCCCCCCCAACAAAACATCGGACTTTAACACAAGAGACCACAGTCGCTCCATAACCTTAACCACGTGTTTATTATTGTAACCACGACAAAGCTCCACTAACCTTAACAAAGTGGTCATTTAAACCCAAACCATAATGTTTCCCTAACCATAGCATCGTCACGTCATAAAACAACAGTGAAGGGACTTCACTTATTTAGCGCTTTTCAACCTTAACGATAATGCCAACAGAGCTGCCATGCAAGGCGCTGGCCTCCATCGAGCTCAGTGTCTTGCCCAAGGACACTTCAACATGTGGACAGGAGGAGCCGGGAATTGAACCGCCATCCCTGGGATTAATGGACGACCCGCTCTACCTCCTGAGCCACAGCTGCCCCGAGCTAGTTTGTAAAACGGGTTAGCAAGGCACTGACACTGGAAGGCCTTCCTGCTGATAGATCAGAAAACACTTCTATGTGTCGTTCCAGTACTTGTTGGTATATAGTTCATTATTTCATCATACTGTCATACATAAGCTAAATTCCTTCATCATAAGTACAGAATTGTGAGTTGGTTTGTTAATTAGCAATGACACTAATACTGAAAAGTCCACCACTGTGCCTCACTAAAAAAGTCCTGGCAGCAATTACTGCAAATTACTGTAATATTGTACTTACTATGCCAGACAATGGCTTATCTACATTTATGTCAAATCAGAGCTATAAAATATTGGGTTGTCAGATTGAACTGGCTCGCTGATGTGTTTAATAATTAAGAATCCTCTTATCTTACTTATACTATGCATCAGTATATCAGCGGTTTAGCTGCGTTACCACATTAACTGCAAAGGAGGAAACTTTTGCAGATGTACAAGAAAGCAGATCCAGCATCTATCAGAAAATATTACATGGAGATATAAAAAATAGAATTTGTACTAATAGTAGATCATCTTAATTGTTTTGGACATGTACAACTAACATCTGAAACAGTTATATTAATGGTTAATTTATGGTTTTGTATTGCCTGGCCTTCAGAGGTGTACCACCACCAACGGTCTGAAGATAAGCATGCTGACACAAAGCTGGGATTGTGTCTCTCTTTCTTTAATATTATGTCATTTCCTGCTGTCAGAACTGATTCCATTAGAAGGACCCATCACCATAACATACTTTGACCTCCAATTACCTGCTTCATCACCCACTCAGCAGATGCACTCTGGGACAGGAAATTGAGGGAGGATTGAAGGAAAATGCCCGAGCTATTTTTGGCCAGAGTCACACAGAAACATTACAACAGTTTCCTGTTTCTAATGCCTGAACACAATGTCCGTCAGCTCTGAGGAGAAAGTAAGAAAGGAGGAGGATTTCAAATTTTACACTCAACGGCCTACATCTTCCGACCTCATTCTCTCAAATCTGATTGGACTGAATACGCAGATACGCTTCTGCATGTGCATATTTTTTTAGGGGCTCACGTCTAACCTTGTGCAAACATGGCTAGATATATATATATTTTTATTTAAAAATAAGGCAAGAAAGTGTTCCTTCTTCTGCTTTACAATCATTTTGTCCTGTGCTGTTCACCCAAACAGGTTTTTAAAGCTTCTATTGTAATAAGTCTTTTATTATGCACAAGATGGCATATATATGTTATTTACTGCCCTACTTACAAAGAATATTGGTCATTAAAATCTGAATATGAAAACAGTTTGTTGCTAATTTCACTTCTTCTGATGTGCCCCTTGGTGGCCATTTTGAAAATTACTTTCCATTAAGAAGATGTTAAAGCAACATTATGCAAGAATTGGGGGTTTTTTTTTTGACTTGGTGCCCCTGCAGTTTACAGGGCAATTCGCCCTCATGGACAGCTCAAAATGACTTTGAAGCTGTTATTTTAAAAGGTAAAATAGTTGCATAATGTTGCTTTTAGGCTTAGAGTGGGGTTCAACCACTTAAATTCTTTATGTTTTGCCATATGTTTGCCTTACTAAGTAACTAATAAGTCTAATTGTATATTGTATTTGCCTATTGAACTGGGCCTGGTTTGCTCTGTTGTTTTAAACGATTTAAAGATGAGGTGTAAATGAACTTGCTCACTGACAGGAAGGAGGACATTTATTTGCAAGTCCTGCAGGTGCACACAGTAACATGGAGTCATGTTTTGGTTTTAAAGTGCATCTGATTTGGCTGGTGTCAAAGGTGGCGTTGTTTCTTCACTGAAATAAGTAACAGCCTATCAACATCCATCAAGCGTTTAGCCCTATGCAAGTTCATTGACATTTGCTACAGTACAGTAGTACAGACAAAACACGGTACAAACTCCACCTTTTCTATTTTTATTTGCATCTTTGTTTCAAAGTTTGTGTAGCATAATGTCAGGAGCTCAAGTGCGTCCAGCTGTGTACAACTGCTGCTAAATTCAGCTCTGTACTCAGTTTGCACACATTTCTTAAAGACGATGAATTTCAGAATCATTATTTGCAGCTGAAACTCCATCTGGACACAGGTGTCTGAAAAATGGGGCTGTCCCAGCGCTTTTCCAGTGAAACAACGGAAGGAGTGACCAAATACAGACACAACCCAAAATAAGGATCTTTCTATGGGTGTAGAAGATCACGACTGCTGGATGTCATTTTATGGCCTGTGGAGAATACAGGTGGGTCCATTTTACCTTTAACAGTTGATTTAACAACTGAGTATTTTGCTGAGCAGAGCTTCGTGTAGCCTTTAGTGGCTTAATTTTTGTTTGTATTTTAATAGTTAAACTTCCATATATTTGCACGTTTGCAACCAGCTATGTGAGCATTCAGTTCTCGTGCTTTGCAAGAGGGCTGCCGACATTGTACATTCTGGATGAGCAATTTAAAATCATACAGCCTGAGGCAGCAGAAAGAGGCAGCAAGAAATGATTAATTCATTAGGAAAATGCCGACTCCATACAAACCACTGCAACAAAAACAAATTCAATAACTCAATAATAGCAGGTTGTAAGGATGGTTGTTCGGGGAAACTGGCACAATTATCCGATTTAAGGCCTGGTGCTTCCAACAGGGAGAGGAAAAGGTGTTGTATTGTCTGTTATAATTAAATAATCACAACTAAATTAAATAATAAAAAGTAAAAGGCCGATTTGTCAAGATAAAGGTATCTCATTATGCCTTGATTTCTTGAGATAAGGAGATAATTAACTCGTAATTTCAGGATAACAAGATTAAAAGAACGCTTCTTTAAGAAACATCGCTCTAAAGTCGATCATGTCAAGAAAAGTGACAGGTGATATCCTACTCTGGTGCACACACAGGTGTGTCAGGTATCAGTGAATACTTCCTTTCATATGCACCTCACAGGGTCGTGGTCACCAGCGAGGCCGCAGTTTATCAGTCTTTATAGAGGCATCTCATTAGAAGCAGTTTTCCCTCCATCAGACAGGTAAACCTCTGTGATCACTCCGCAGGTACACAAGGATCAGAAGCAACCTTGGTGGATAATGACAGCAATTCATCTTTGGCTTCTGTGGTGCAGCTGACTACATCTGAGCATGTCTGACTCTGGAAAGAAGGTGTTGGAAGGACACTTCCCTCAATGGCAGACCCTCATCAGTCGGTTAATTGGTCCTCAATCAATTAAACAGCCTCTGTCTGCTGTGATTCAAGCCCAGTGGATCACCTTGATATACCAGACTGCAGGCAATCAGCCCCAGGCAGAGAGACCCACAGTCATAACATCTGCTGCATACGGCCTCCGCTGCCGTCACAGGGTGAAAACACATTTGCATATTTGCATACCTGAGCTGGAAATGCGATTCCCTCGTCGTCAGTTAAAGTCATTAGAGATGATTGTGTTTACAGCTTCAACAATGGCTTACAGACCCATGGCATCTTTACCTCCCTAATGTGAAACGCGTTGTTGGAGGGTGACATAACACCGTGAGGGATCACTCTAAATTGTTAACCAATTAAATAAAAGTTAAAGACAGGAAGGCGTTGTTATTTACTAGGAGGGTCATAAGAGTGGAATTACATACCTACTAGTGCAGGATGAGGTCATTCATGTCTGGGCGCTCAGGCTTGACGTAGGTGGCGTGCGTGGAGTTTGCCACTAAAACTAGAGACATGCAGAAACAGAAGTACATTTTACAATAAAAATCCTTAATTGAGCATCTACATTGTGTGCAGAGTAATCCAAAGACTGGTGTCAGGTTCTCCAGGGTGTCTTTCTTCAGCTGTAAAGTGCTATTTTTGGACAGCATGTCAGTATGGTCCACCACTTTGATCCTGACTGAAATATCTCAACTACTATCGGGCAGATTGCCATGAAATCTGGTGCAGACATTCATGGTCCCCAGAGGATGAATCCTGCTGACTTTGGTGATCCCCTGACTTTTCATCTAGTTCCATCATCTGGTCACAATTTTAAATTGGTTTAATACTTCCCATCAGTCTTGGCTGCACTGTGTATGCTATACATCAACATGATTGTGAGCATGTTAGCATACTGATCTTAACATTTAGCTCAGAGCACCACTGTGTCCAAGTAAATATTTCATTTTCTGCAGATAAGTCTTAGGAAAAATAAAGTCGGGGATAACCTGCACATGATCTCCTCATGTTTTTTTCAGTGATAGACAGGCTGGTGGAGAGGTTACGTCGAAGAGTTCATCTGTCACGCTACAACATGTCCAGACATCAACCTAATCCACGCTGTTTTCCTTCAACCCAGTGCACAAGCCATCCATTGTGTTTTCATTTCACTTCCACAGTTCTCATTCTTATTCTCTCTGTCTTTCTCTCACACACACATGCACACGTACACTAACAAGATGGAACCTGTCAGCATGGAAAATAACTAATTACAGTCTGCCATCCACGGATCTGATTATACCCGCATGGACAGAGATTGTGTACATCAATCAAATGTGCATCAGTCACTTTCACAGAACAGTGGTCCGAATGATTATTTTATTAAACTTTTTATATCGAAGTAAAGAAATAAGTACACATTTTAATTGCAGTCTGAAGGGCTGAAACTGTCACGCCTGAGGAGCTCATCAATATTGTGTTATGAAAATGTAACATTTTTCCGAGATTAATTGAAAACAGTGGAGGGACAGACGAAGGGAGAGGGGACGCAGTGGGTTGACAGTGTGTTGATGATGTGCATTAGTTCTCAAGCAGTCTGCCAGCATTAGCAAACATCATCACATTGCACACACGCAACTGTACATCATGTAAAACAGCAGCAGCCGTACGACCCCTCAAGGGCATCATTTTCATTTAACCTTTGGGAGGAAGAAGTTGTCATCTGCACCATGAAGACTGGTATGTTCATAATGGGATCCTGTTCATATGCTTAATCTAAGCTGAACAGTGCATCGAGAAAAAGGGCTCTGTGAGCTGTAATTAGCATATTAGAAACACATCAGTATAACACAATACAATTCAGCAGCACACCAGCCTCCAAAGTGAAAAAATGAATTGGAATTAAAACCTCTCTAAAACAGTTTCAACAAGGACTGAACATTATAACCTTCATGAAGGAAGGATTTATTCTGCTGTTGTATTAGACTGCATTCGTTTTGGCTTGGTGTACCTTATTATGCCATAGATTTTACATATTCTTATAAGTACTTTTAGTATTTTTATTCTTATTGATTTATTTATATATATTTATTTATTTATATTATTGATTGAGCTACTTTACCTGCCTACCTTACCTAACTTGCAAATTAGTGTAATTGCTGTTTGTTTTGTGAATCATGAACCTCTTGTTAGATTTCCTTATACTGTATTTTCCATTTAGAGTAACTTAAAGCTGTTTTTATCAATATTTTTTATATTAACAAAGGATGAAATGACTATGTGAATGTGAGAGGGGTCACTCGTAGTGGCAAACCCACAGAATTATCACCCCGCTCTGTGTTTGCGGGATTTGTGAATAAGCAATTATTTGCAAACAAACTTGCCACATATATCAATGGTTATGTTTACTACTTGTTTCCACTGCTCCCAAGTGGCCAAAAAAAGTTATGCAGGTTTAAAGGAATCAGTTTCTCGAAATACTTTTTCACTTATTTTACAAGAGTGAGATGAGAAGATTGATACCACTCTCGTTGTCACAATGTGCAAGCAGGGCAACAGGAATACAGGAGACAACTGAGGCAGAGCTTGATGCACTTAAACGATTTAATAACCAAAACCAAGGGTACAAAGGCTTACTGACTAGTGACGCGGGCAAGGGTCAAAACCGGGAAAGCAGTCCAACACAGGCAAACAAATCCAAGGGAGCAGGCAGAAAATCCAAAGTCCATGAAGCCAGGTCCAAAACAGGCCCCACGGAACACAGATCAACCAGATACAGAAACAAGAGCTAGAAAGCTAAAGACATAATGCACATGATAGCATAACTTAACAAACTGACAAGGAACAAAGTGGAGAATAGCACTGAAGGGCCGGGGAAAACAGCAAACCTTGTAGTTACTTCGGTAACGGCCGAAAAACTCCTCAAATACCGTCACAGACACATGATAGATGGTGAATTAAAACTTTTATGAGTCTGTCTGTAATTTGGCATTTATCTGATCCACCAACCAGCACTTATTTTAGTGAGAAATCTTAATTTTGGAAACAGTTCGCCTCTCATTCCAACGGTGTTCTCCCACTAAAATAACGCAGCTAACAAACAGAGGCTGGTAGCGAGTTGAGGTGACAAAATCCAAAAGGTAAAGTTTGTACGGAGATACAGTTTATCTTTATGGATTATACTGATGCCGAATTGACAATAAGACTGTAAACATATGACTCCTTTTATCTTACATTTCTAGAGTTATTTGTTTTTACGGACATGTAAGGAATTGTTAATATGTCATATTTCTTAAAGGGAGTTTGGCGTAATATTTTCCCCGGGGAGAGCAGTCTCATTTGCCCCTTTGCCTGTCAATAATGTTGCACCCCCACCTTTAACTATAACTAGGCGCCCATGGCACTGACCACACCCTAAATGCACTCCATCACTGCAGCAAGGTGAGAACACCAACCACTGAAGGTCAGAAAAAATGTTATTTTCAGTTGATATTAGGTTGCTCTCAAACATATAAGAACATATAAAAGGCAGGATCAAGTAGGACTACAGTAGTAGATCATTAGTGACTAAGAAGGGAAGTTTTGTTGATGTGTTTTGTGTGAGGTTAATTCACACAAAAAAAAAAGCAAATAGCTTACAATAAACAGAGCTGTTTTGAAATATTTTTAAACGTGGGCTGATATCCTCCACTGCTTTGGTATAATAACTTAAGGTCTCCGCACATTTTTCAAAGTGAGCTTTATCAATATGGCTGGAGGGAGAGCCAATTACAGTTAACAGGACTCCGGTGATGTGGGAGTTCTTAACAATAAAATCAGAAAAATGAGCTAATATTGCATTCTGATCTGATCCTGGGTATTTAAACATAATAATTCTAACAATATTCACAGAGAATTGCTGTTTTTTTTTTTCCTTTCAAGATAAGCTCTAAGGCACACTCTATTCAAAACATCAACTAATATATCAGACAGAGGAAGGAAGCATCTAGAAGCAGTGATTATTTACTGCAGCCTCGCAGAATCTGATAGCAGAAGATAAGAGACGCAGACAGAGAGCTTGAAAGGAGGGCGGCGTGAGTGTGTGTATATGGGGGTATTTCTTATTTAATACTTTATCTTTTATGTCACTCTCCCCTTCAATCATCTTTTCTCTCTAAAAATCACCTTTTACAATGACAAGCCATGCCAAATGTCCTGTGAGTCTCACAATAAGGAGGTATAAATTAAAAAAGGTTTGTTGTCAGTATTGTACAAGGAATAAATAAACACTTGAATTTGGACTAAAATTGTCCTTACATTATGAGAGAGTTTTTAGAAAGGCATTAGGAGGATGGATGATTGGCTCTGCCAAATTATAAGTATTATTACTGGGGAGCCGATATCCATAAATTGGGGTTTTGGGTCCAGGAGTTGGTGGATGAAGAAATCCCACTATGGGAAAACATGGAACAACACTCTTGCAATCCAATGTCACTGAGCTCTATGATTTGTGCCACTGAGCAACCGTGTTCTTACTCCTTGCTCTTAATCCTTACGAAACATTTTGTCTGTCGGGGTCATCCCCAGTCTAACTTCTTCCAAAAGGTTAGCATCAGTTTTGTGGCAAAAAAAAACCAAAAACCTTCATCTGTTGGGACCCCACAGAGCAGCTGAAACCCACTGTAAAAGTGTGTAATATCTGTTTTATGTGTCTCACTACCACATGAAGCTGCAGTTGGAAGGAGAACTGGGCTCACAAATATCAAAAATGTCTTGGCAGTTAGCAATTGGTCTGGTTCATTCCTCATCAAAACGCCTCAGGAAGGGCTTCGACAGTTTAGAGTACTTCATAGGCTCCATATGCTGTGGATCATCAAAGTCAGTAGGATTCATCCTCTCAAATTCACCCGCCCAAAATATCAACCCGACATTCATGTTCTAATGCAAAACAGGCTTTCCATGCATCCATAATCTCCTGCTGACAGACGGCGAACAAACTTGCCACCTCCCTGACTCCCTCGAAATATAGTCATCATAACAGCTGACAAGCCGGCTGTGACGCACATCTTAACTTTGTGTAGTAGCAAGTGTGCTAGCAAGCAACTCTTCTTCTACGCCAAGTCTCCCATATGTTATCCACAGGAGACCTCTCTGACAGCGAGGTCAGCCGGGGGGTGAGCATTTAAATCAATAGAGGTGCACCAGAGCAGCTCTCTTTTTAAACACAAAGGGAATGGTAATGACACTGCACTCAATACAACCCGACTGAGATGGGAACACAAATAACAGCACATGGACATACACACAAAGCACTCACAAAGTGTATCATCTTGGATTGTTAGCACTTAGGCCCTAAGCATGGTGATGTGCTGTACAACCAGGAGGTGAGTGAGGATGTTTCATGTAAGAAAGGAAGGTGCCCACGGTTAAGCAATGGATTTCCGACCTGGCTTTTCTGGTGGACGTCACAGACGTTTTGAATCTTCATAATATTATTGTGTTTAGTATGCATGAAGTTGTGGGGCCTTTTGTATTTTTGTTAATCAAGCTTTTATTTATGTTATTATTTATATTCAATTACCATAGTTTAATTTACTCCTGGCCAGTTTCCCCCCCCCTCAGCGTTTGCCTATTTTTTTTTTTTTTATGCCCAGGTTCTTCTCTTTTTGTCGTGTCTCTATATTCAGGAAATATGGCCCAGTCTTAGAGAGGTCAGCTTGATGGAAGAGAGAGAGAGAATGATGGAAGAGGAGCTTCAAATGGAACTAATTGAACTGATTCACATCTCCAAAAACAAGTTCAGAGCTCTTCCCTTACTGGACTTTCCAGCAGACAGGTATGCAAAGATGCGCAAACACGCACAGGTAATGCTGTCCCTCTTTGGATGCACCAACCTGTGTAAGTGTAAGCTGAGAAACTCACTGTCTGACTCTCACCTCCATGACATCCTCACTCTGTCAGTGAGTCAGCGGGAGCCTAACGTTGAAAGACTTTTGAAAAACAAAGACAGGCTTCAGGTCTCCCACTGATATTGTTTGAAAGTTTGAAATGACTGTACAAGGCACTGAAGAATGTAATACAAGATCTGTAATATGGGGGCATTTTGTGATGATGTGTCAACGTTGCTCAATGTAAACTTAATATCAAATATTGATTTGTTATTCAGTGTTGTCACTATGATGTCTAACTTTATATTTTGTCAATTTTTCAAGGTCAAATTTCCACTCTTGAGTTTCTAAAGCACCTTGAGTTGTATGCACTTTCTGCCAGAAAGGTGTCTTTCCTTTTGAATATGTATCTGCTCCCAAAAAGAAGCATATGGATGTTTTCTGTTTTGACAATCATCTCTGCAAATTAATGGAGCGACGCCTGCGAGTTAGTTCAGGCAGTCAACTCGAGCTGCACTGCCATAAAAAATGCAAAAATGTCCCACCTCTCCCTCTGCCTGTCAGTGCCACTGCAGCCCTGCATCAGCACATATTTGCTCATCGGTCGGTCGGAGCCAAAACACCAAACTCTAACTATGTTCTGCTGCTATAATAAACATTTTGAGTTGTCTGACTGAATGAAGTCACTGTTAAGCAGATTAAAGATTTAGTGTTTTTATTATTTTTATATTTTATTTTAGATTTAGAATGTTAATTTTCTATAAAATATACAACATTTTAATGTAATTGCACATAAACATCAATATTTATTTTTGGCCCGCGGCCCTCCATCCAGAAAAGTTTTTGGCCCTTCATAGGAAAGACTTGTGGTGTAGAATGGATGTCAGCTCCTGATTTTTCACCATTCACAAAGCCTCAAGGAGACTTCTTTGACTTCTCACTCACTAAAATATGGAATATTTAAACCCTCAAGTGCCACACCATAACTGATTCAGGAATTCAGTGAAAAACAATCACATCCAAGAAGAAGTAACTATTCTCGTTTCTGACTTTCCAATCACCCGAAAAGGACGACAAGTTGCATGCATCCATCTTATTTGCATGTTTAAGATTCATGAGGGTTCATGTGGAGCATGAAATTCAGGCACAGAAGTGTGCTACTTCTAACAGCAATAATTAAGGAGGATTTATCATAATACTTAAAGTAGTTTTTCCAATACAGAGACTGCAGATAAATTACATAGTTGGCTCATGAGTGACTTAATGTCAAGGTGATTAGAAAGCAAGCAGCCACTGTGCATCTCCCTAAAAAAAAACTCGACGGTTGCATAGCATAGTTATCCTACTGTAATTTGCAAGACTAATTACTGCTTTCCACATAGGTTAGCACTGATGAATGAAAGTGTATTGAATGTGAAGCCTGGTGACAGTAAATTGATGGTTATGGACAAGGCCTAAGTTGTTCAGGACCCTGGCTTTTGTCAATCATTGTGCCATCCATTGTGATGAAAGTAATGAGACGCACAATTGAGTCTAAACGGAGTTCAGGTTTGTTTACATCGCCATCAGATGTTCATTACTGGAGAGGAAGAAGAAGTTTATTAAAATGTCTTGTCATGTAGTAATTACTGGACTCCAAAAACAGGCTTTTGTCTGCCTTTCTTCACACAAACGCATACCCTTAAATTAACAACCTTATGAGCAAATGCACACACACACACACACACTTGCTCTCTTCAAATAATACTCTTCCTTGTTTTGTGTGGAGTTATAATTGTGCCTCCACCCTAAAGCATGGGATGGGACATTCTGAGCACAAAAAAGATTAAATGCGAGAACATTAAATTATATTCTGTAGAGAAAATATTATCATGCAAAGAATATTTTAATTTAAACCAACAATCTAGTAGACAGGGTTTTTTCCCATTTGTTCCTTTTATTTAGCTACAGTAAACATCAGTAAACACGCTCACATGAATGCAGTATTAGTAGTGCGACCTGCACGTAAAGCCCCTCCACCATCTGCATGTACAAAGAGGCTCACATCATTGACCTGCCCTCAATTACCTGCTCAGAATCTGAACAGTCTGTACGATTTTCTCTCTGGACAATTTAGAGCTCATGTCCTCCCTTTGAGCTCATCACTGAGACAGAGTACAAACAAGTCATCACTGTGCACGATTGTTCCCCGTAGGGACATACCTGCACGCTGGCTGCGCCGGATTATTGCATGGCTGTTGCCATGTTCATGCCTTTTTGATCAGACCTAACCATCCGTATCCCGCTCTGAATAGCTGATGAGCTGTCTGCATAGGTAAACACATTACTTAAGCCTCATTACAGGACTAATCTAACTTTTTTGTGTTTTATATTTCATAAAGTCAAATTAAATAATGAAGCTCAATGAATGTTTCTACATTTGTCAGGATGAATACTGTTGTCATAGGGATAAAACAGACAGCAAGTACTGTAGCTGTGACAGTATAATGACAGAGAGTGATACATCTGCAGTCAGTGTCCTATTTCTATCCAGATTATTGATCCTACACACCGCTAGGACACTATGATAATGATAACGTGAGTGATGAGGTAATTGGGCGATATGAAGAAAGGAGGGAGGCAAACATTCATCATCATGTCCTCTCACTGCGTTATGCTGATTATAGTAATAATCATTTCACAAACACTGACATTCCACCATTTCAGCACAAAAGATAAACCCGATGCAAACTTTCACTTATGTTATATATTTTTTACAATGTGAGGAACAGAGCTCCACCACAAAGGGTAATTATATGATTCGCTCGTACGTTTTTTTCCCATCATGACAGGTGAAACAGAACTGGAGCAACATTTTCACTGTGAGGGCCTCTTTTAGTTCAACATGTAATTACTTGAAAGATGCACGAATGTGTGAAATTACAGATCTGTAAATTCTGGTAACCAGGTGGCATAAAAGCTTTTTTTTTAACACGTTTGCTCATTGGTAGCCGTTACGTATTATCCTGTAACTTCCAAACTGGATCACTGGACACGACACATCAAGAGCATTTCTCATTCATTAGAAACTAACCTACACACTACTGTACATGACTAATAATGACTTCAGGCATTTAGATCAAACTGCACCCCTGCTGCTAGGTGAGAAGCCGAGACATAAATTATGCATAGAATGATCAGTGGTTATTCCTCGCGGAGAAACTATTACGAAAACATGCAGGCAGCGCGCCGACGTTTATTAAAAGGTAAGCTAATGAAACATTAAGTGCTGTGGATGTGGATGTAACATTCACGTGCCTTTCAGTCAGCCACCTTTCTTGTTGCTATCAGGAGAAATAAGTCAATTCCAGGATTAGCCTACCGCTAATGTCGACGGTGAACCATCTAAATTTTCCTCTAGATGTTTGCTAAAGAAATATCACTGCGTTATGGACAATTAAATTAATTAAATTAAAAATGTTTTTTTAAAACAATTAAAATGAAGGCTACCTATGTGACACATGAGCAATGTCTGAAATCGCTCCCTCGGTCACTCAATGCAATGCTAATAAATTCACCCAGAGAAATCAGACAGGAGGGTAAATATAGCGCACCGTGCAGCATGTGATTTTGCACACAGCCTTGGTGTCACCAGCTGCTTCTTTTCACCTGCCAGCGACAAGCTTCTTTGATTGATTTTGCACAAGGCAGAGAAACACACCTTGCTACAATAAAGGTGCTCTTTGGATCAGCAGCTAAAATTGAGTTTACCTGACATTTAGAATTTCAACCAGCTTATATGTATAATTTAGAGTGAGGGAGAGAACCATGACCATCTTACAGTACATTCTTCAAATATTATAATTTTACTTCATATACACATAACCAAATCTTATGGAGTGTATTCTCATTCACTTTACTAGAAAAACCGCTCAATGCTACCTGTGAAAATGCAACATGTTTTTTATATCAACTTTTATTGTGCTAAATTTGCTTGTGCCACAAACTCAGAAACTGCGTAATGATAACTGTGTGGATCACTGTGCTTCAAAATAAAAGCATATGTGCATCATGTGTACAAAGACCATGGTGAACAAACTTTCAATATTTCCACAAATGTCAGTTCATTTTCTTGGTGCTGTGTGTTTGTGTCTTTCCTCGCTGTATCTCCAAGGCAACAAAACACATCTTAGAGAAGCTGGTCCAGCTTCTTTTCACTGTTTGGTGAGCAATTTTTATCATGCATGTGTTCAAAAGGTAGAAGACATGAGGCTGGTTTTATTTTGTATCTTTAGTTTGGGTATTTTATACATTTTGACAAAACATTTAAAAGCCTGTGGCCTTTTAAAAATGTGTCCCAAAAACTTGGGTTAACACTTTGGTACAGCATTTGACAGCTTTATGCAAATGTCTCCAGCAGCTGCTCACAACACCATCTCCTGTCCTGCTGCAAAATGAAATTTTATAATCCTTCATAGCCTCATACATACACTTGCGTTCTCTGTACTATTGCTGGACTGAAAACTGAAAGAGATGCACCAATAACTAATGGCTGCTTTAAGAAGGAAAGGACATGACCAGGAAAAAAAAAAAAACATCTTTGAAGTGAACATAATCCAGAACAAAAGTACCATGCAGCAAAAAAAAACACAGTTTATCCAAAGTTCACCAAGAGTATTTTGCTGACCTAAGTCGAGTTTCCGTACGGACTGAGCCCCACAATTTTCAAAACATATTCTATAATTATACTACACAAATATTCTCCTCATGAGCATTTACTTTATGTGGGAATAGATGGTCTCCAAATTGCAACAGCCAGCCCTTACTTCACATTTGCATATAAGAGTTGGCTGTTTCCCACGCTAACCCCAAACAACCCTACTAGAATTTTAAAGTTGGCGTGACATTAACTGAGCTCCTGATACAGGGACAAATGCAAGACACCTTTAAAATGAGTTGTAAATAGTTTGCTTACTTTGACACTGTTTGTTAAACTCCAAAGGAATAGTTTGACATTTTGGGAAAGTTAAGAAAAACAAGAAAGTTGATATCACTCTCAAGTCTGTACGCTAAATATGTAGCTACAGCTGGTAGACAGTTAGCTTAGCTTAGCATAAAGACTGGGAACCGGGGGAAACAGTTTTCAAACATGCACCTCGTTACAAAAATGTGACAGTAATTTTCAGAATAAGTGCTACTTTTATGTAAAAGTAATCTACATGTGTAAATCTGTACTCTCGGTTTACAAATCCGCGTGCATGGTTTATAAACCATGCTCTTGAATTTATAATCCGTGCACATGGATTTGTATACATTTCTCACATAGGTATCATAGCCTATGCACAAAGAAAATACATATCAGTTTAATTAAGTGTGAGACAGTGAATGATTTTACAATATTAGGGGGATTCTTATCGTGTCAGATCAGTCTAAAACAGCAAAATCTTGGCCTCACTGCAATATGGCGGAGGCAGAAAAAACATAAATGTCAACCTCATGGTGGCGCCACTGAAAAAGTCAGGGGATCACCAAAGTGATTAAGATTCATCCTCTGGGGACCATGAATATCTGTACCAAATTTCATGGCAATCTATCGTATAGTTATTGAGATATTTCATTTCCAAAGTGGTGGACTGAACCACAGACAGACATCGCCATCTCTAGAGACATGCCGCTAGCATGGCTAAAAATGATGTCACCGTTTAAATGACAAAAACATTTCTCCCTTCTGCTTTATTTCATGTTACATTTGATATACAGTATTACACACACTGAGTGACTCATTCAGACACGATGATTTAAGTCTAAAACGAGTTTCACATGCACTCAGCTCTCGACTGAAATAATTTCTGATTCACAAATGATCACAGGTTCAGTCAGAGGGAGGCTGCCAAGGCGTTCGGAGCAAATTGGAAGAAAGAAAAAGCGATTTGACGATTCAGTCTGAGTTGTCAAACCACAAAACTGAAGCGCTACATGGAGGGATAAAGCTTCCTGTTACTGATTGACCTGAGGGGTGTCTGCATCGTTCAGACAGGATGACAGGTTCACTGACACTCTCAGTCAAACCAAGCCTCGGGCTACTTTTCAAAAGAAATCAGTTGGATTCTATAATGTATTCCATTTCATCACCAAAAACCACACGTCTCACTGTTTGTAATAGAAAGCCTGAAGAGGACTGATAATGCTCTTTGTTTCAATTTGAAAAGTTCTCAGTCCAAATATTATTCAGTTTTAGCTGAGCTGAGCTCAGTCGCTCACAGTGTGTCGACTCCAGCTGAAGGCTCTATCGCCTTTCCTGCATTGATTTTACGGCAAGACGGACATGTTTACCAACCGGGGGGGCTGTGGATAAGCTTCACTTGTTCTCACTGACACAGAAGTTAAGAGAAAAAGAGCAGACTAGCAGTTCTCTCAACTCAACATCAGTGTAGATATCAGAAGTAAAGGTAGTTACATTTTATTTTTATGTCATGTAGGTGAGGTAGATATTTATTAATCCAGTCAGAGAAATAACATAGATTTTCTTCAATTTATGGCCATGAGTAGCAACAATCAGTCACAAACAATAGATTTTCTGCTCGACTACTTATGCTACACATAATTGCAACAAAACCTTAGCTGACTGAATGAATGAATGGTTGTATAGATTTCTCAAGAGGTGCCCTATACGAGCACAACATCAATGTGGTACGGAAATCCTTTACTGTTTCATTTCAGCTATTTGTGATGAGCAATTTTTTGGTGAATCAATAGTCCTGACAAAAATTTAAAGAATTGTTTTCCTCTGAACATGGCCTGGTATTGGTTATTGTTAAAGGGCAGGTATGCAGCAATTTCCCATTTGCATGGAGCACAGCAGTTGTCTCTTCCGTTTCAGTAAACAGTGATTCCTTTGAGAGGTGTGGCCAGTAACACGAGCCAGGTAACAAATAAAGCATAAAGAGGACTCCTTCAGGGGCAGAGGAACACAAATGTCCCTACTGGCTGTCAGACTGATCCATAGTCTGAAAGTGACTGGGACACAGACAGTGTATCTCATCCAGTGGCCTGTCATTCAGAACTCCACGGTGTATAGTCTCACAATGCCAGACTCCATCTGGTAAACTGAGTTCTCAATATGAGATTAAAGTCTGGAAAACATCCACTGAGAATCAACTGAGCCTGGTCAGATATGAAGAGTTTGAATTTGGCGAGCTGAATGGGACAAAGCAGTGTGAAGAACGGAGGGAAGCAGTATGTTCAATTTGATATTGGGATAACAGCATTCTTGTTGACACCACCAGCTCAGCAAGCCTCTGCCAGTCACACTTGAACACAACTGTGCTGTCAACACCGACAAATTATTCTCAACTCAAAGGTCCACTTAACTATCTTTTTCTGAGCTTTCAACCACGTTGACCCCGTTAATGTACGTGAACCTTCAGCCGAACCTAATGAGCCTGCAACAAACAATAGATTTCAACTCTGAGACCAACGTGTATCCTCCAAAGGAAATTATATCTGATGTTTGAAACACTGCAGAGACATCAGTGCCACAGTTAAACTACCAAAAGGGCTCGTTGAGATAAAACTGTTCTCCCCGGAACAACCAGGTGCTCAACATCCAGGGTTTAGCAGGCCAGCTGCAGAGAACTTGCTCAAATCTCCAAAAGCTTTGGAGCAACCTTTCGAGGATGCATTGTATTGATGAATCGGCCACATATAAAAAATCTAAATGGTACATTTTTTGCCTGATAAAGCTTCAAACATCTGTCGAGAAGAAGAAGAAGAAGTCGACTCGCATTTCGTACACTGTTATTTAGCTGTGTTGTACAAAGAGTAACGCAGGATAACAGCATTTCTGGCTGAAAACCTTTAAAAACCGAGTCTTTTCTCAAAACTACTGAAGTAAAAAACAAACTTTGATGGAAACAGGAAGGGCAGCACAATGCAGAACAGCACAACTTGTTTCTGCTTGCTGCGTTGAAGCTCTCAGCTCTGGTACGAAAAGTCGACTAAACCTCTTGTTAACCAGACGCTGGTACAGCCTCCTCTACTGCCGTCCAGTGTGGCGACTCTTTGGCTGACAGCGCTGTCAGCAGCCTGGTGGGAGAGAGGCTTCATGGTGCCCTAGAATTTTCTAACAGACCCATAACCAGGACTCACACTTTTATTTCTCTGACTGTGTGGAAATCTGATATTTTCACATCACAGATGATGAACAAAGGCACTAAAACGTGGGCAGACCATGAATAATATATTTTTCATATTTGCAAAATATCTACAGATAAGACAAAGCATGAACCACAAGCACATGGCAAATTGAAATACCGAAGTCGACCGCCCTCCCCCAAGGGCATGTTGATGTTGTCGTTGTAAGATTTGGGCTACTTACAGTGTCAAGTAAATATAACGCAGTAAACAATACAATACTTCCCGCAGAAATGCTGTGAGGTAAAAACTGAAGCAGTCAAACGAAACACAAGTACCTAAAAGCTGCACTATGTTACTTTCCACTTCTGCTGCACATTATAAATCCACAGATCCAGGCCTGCACTCTGTCTAGCCTTTGACCCAGTGGCCTGACCAACACTCAGCTCAATCTCAGTTCATCCTCAATCCTAGATACCCAGACGTGGGGTGACCTTTGCTCCTCAGTCAGGACAGCCGAGAAATCCCTGTATCTTCTATCATAACCTGAAAGCTCAACTCTTACAGTCACAGTAAAACATTGATTCACTGTGGACATAATTAGGATTTTTAGCCACGCTAGCAGCATGGCTCTAGAGATCCACAACTTTGGTCCAAATTAAAATATCTCAACAACCATCGGATTGCCATGAAGTTTTGTACAGACATTCATGGTTTCCAGAGGATGGATCCTACTAATTTTGGTGATCCTCTGACCTTTCCTCTATGTGAACCATAAAGTTCACATTTGTTGTTTTTTAATGAAATGTCTTGACAACTATTGGGTAGGTTTCAGTCATTCATGTTGCCCTCAGGATGAATTGTAAGAACGCTGGTGATCCTGTGACTTTTAGCATAAATATTCACTCAATAGTCAATTCTTTAAAAAAGGAGCGGCACCTTCGGCACACTGGACGCTGTCATTTTTCCTCCGTTCTTTACTTATTTAGTGAGTAAACCCTAATATTTTGGGCATAATTCGACAAAATTAAATCAAAGGTCTAACTTTGATTGATCCGATGAATGTGGACAAAATGGTTTTCAAGGATTTATTACATTGTTGGACTGCCAGACTGCTCTATATGTAGGGAGACACTATATTATAATGGTTTCAGTGGATTATTTTTATGACAATCCGTCCTTTTTGAAAATGACAACAATGACCAAAAAGACAAGAGTCTAATCAATCGATACATATGCAACTTTTCATAGCACTAGCCCTGAACCTTCCACATAGCACTAGGGTCCCACAGGTAGATCAGTGGTCGGTAAAAGGTAAAAAAGCTAATTTTCAGTCCAGCCACAAATTCTGAAATTGACCGAGGTCTGGACTCTTAACTTGGTCACTCAAGCACATTACTATTGATTTTTTAAAGCCATTCATGTGCAGCTTTAGCTTTACGTGCAGGGTTGTTGTCTTGCTGAAAGACAAGTCTTCTCCCAAGTGGCAGTTGCAGATTGCAGCAGGTTTTCCTCCGGGATTTCTCTGTATTTTCTTACTTTTATGTTACCCTCCACCTTCACAAGTCTTCCAGGGCCTGCTGCAGATAAACATCCCCACAGCATGATGCTGCCACCACCAGGCTTCATGCTGGGCATGGTGGGTTAAAAACTTTTCTCCACTTTGTCTCAAAGTCTCCCACATGCCTTCTGGCAAACTCTAGCCCAAATGTCTTGGGAATTTTTTTTGCCACTTTTCCAAAAAGGTGCTGTTGGACCTACAGAAAGTTCCTCTGAAAACTTTTGACAGTGACGTTCGCGGATTATCCTGAGTAACTGGGACACTGTTTGTGGAAAGAACAATTGCTGTTTTAAAGTTGTTTTAAATGTAATTTTTCAATGATTTTAGCAGCATAAATTACATTACATTCACCACCATTGTATTTGGGTGGCAGCAGAAATCTAAGAGGCAGATATCTCAAAACCGTGGCACATACAACCTAAACTAAATAGAAGTAAATCTGAGTTTAACATGTGGACGTACCAGCAGGATTTCGTGACATCACTAGTTTGGAAGCCAGTCACGATCCAGTATGCAACTTACACAAGCGTGATGTGGAAACTTGAAACCTCCAGGTTACATACTGTACACTGAGAATGGACTTTTCAGTGAAGTAGGAGACATCATGTGTCCAGCAGTTAAACTTTTGAAATTAACAATATCTGCATATTCGTAGGTTCTGGATTTTTTAAATAGATGTAATTTCACTTTTTTGTGGAAAAAGATTTTTACATGTCATAAAACATGTCTGGAGGGGATCTTGAAGTTAGTGCAAGAAGTGGCTGTGCTGCATGAATGAAACATAATCAAACCTTTCTGTATTACACATAGTAGTAGTCAACATGTAGCTACATGTGTTAGCGTGTACCAGTTTAAGTGGCTAGTCTACAGTTTAAAGTGTAGACATAAGTTTTTGTTTGAAGGAAAATGAGACAATCCTCGGGATAACTGGTGCAGTCTGTGTTGCATTTATCCCATTCATCTCAGTGTCCCCGGGTCGGATCCATAGAGGATGGAAGAGCATTAAGGATTGCAGTCTGGCAGAGTGTCCTCTTTAATATTACCACTGGGGGAGGGGGGGTGCCAAGGTAGGATTTTTTAAAAATCTGTTAATCACCATAATCCAAAAATTATATTCAGATTCATTATTTGTTTTTGAGAGATACAGATGCAAGGTCATTGGAAAAGTTGCTAAACCTAGCAACAAAATTGCAAAGTTGTTAACACTTTACCTGCTCACTATGAGACCTCATAATGATGAAATCATAATATTCTGATATTTGCAAGTACATATTGGTGCATTTGTCTATTTGGAAAATGCATACAAAGTATAATTTATTTGAGGTTAGTGAACATTTTGAATAAATCTACCAATAATCAACATGGAAGTAGAGGAGAACACTGCACCTCACCTGAAATAAAGAGCACTTCTGCTAATGTCAAAGCAATTATCTCATTTCATGAAGTCTAATATTAAGCTTCAGGCAAAATAAGCAGTGGCACTACATCACACAGCAAAGGCCACATATTCACTGAGTGAGACGATTGTTTAAACTGTCGTCTAGATTGATGACAAGATGAGTGAGGATGCGTCACATTCTGTCTGACTCAGCTCAGCAGGTGACTGATTGATCGATTACATCACACGTTCACTTCACAGAAATGAATCAGAGCTGCACAAAAAAAAAACCTTCTGCATTTTTACAAGCTGGGAAAAGTCAAGACAAACAGCCCAATCAGACAAAATCAAGTGCTGATGTGTGAGGAAAAAACTCACCGCTGCACTGCAGGATGGAGTCTGCATCCAGTTCAAGTTCATATTGATCAGCTGGATTTGTACACATTTCACCTGTCATCCAAGAGGCTTCATCACATCTAATGACTGGTGGGGAGTAGCAGGAATTTAAACCTGGTCATCCACACCTTGATGTCACATGAGCAATGCTGAATCACCAACTGGGCAACATTGACAACTGCCTTGGGCAGATTAGAGGTGCTGGTAGGTGGATTTTCTTAAACTATGGACAGCTGTTTCCCCTGTTTCCAGTCTTTATGCTAAGCTAAGCTAAGCTCATATGTAGCATACAGACATGAGACTGGTGTTGATCTTCTCATCTAACTCTAAATATGAATACCGGTAAGCTTATTTCAATAAATGTTGGACAATTTCTTTAAGGTACAGGCTAAAAAACACACACATTAAACTCTGAATAATTTGTTTTCTTTCCAGAAACTGTAAAGTCCAAATTGCCAAAATGTAGTAAAATGTGTGTAATGTGCGTGTAAATGTGTTTGGCCTGAGGTATCTCCAGGTAGTTCCCCGCCTGAGATGGACCACTCTGAACAGGATAAGCAGGTGTAGAAAATCAATGGATGAATGTATAATTATAGAGGATGTTTACACAAATTACTCTAATTATAAAAGGATTTCAGCCCCTTGTGGTGCAAATTAAACCCCCATTTTCTGTAAGTCCTATTTCATCGAGCTGCAAAGGATGTTGCTACTTATCCCTTGTAAAATGGGTGAGAAGAAAAAGAATAAACACCAACATGAATTCTAGTAAAGAAAGTTGTTGGTTCCTGTTTGAGCCAGGTGGCATTCCTCCAAAGTTTGTAGAAAAAGGAAAAAGGTTGTTTAAACTTGTCGTCGCCTTCCAGTTTTTTGGGGGGGGGTTTTATGTAGCAACACAGAGAGTGACAAACTATCTGAAAAAGTCAATTTTAAATCGTTTCCTGGTGCTTGCAGGAGAGAAGCATTGATTTGTGTGTAACTGCAATCAGCTAAACGCCAGATTCAGCTGCAGATGTCACACACACACACACACACACACACACACACACACACACACACACACACACACACTCGCACCTCTCTACCTCTTTCTGTCATTCTCTGACGGACCAAGTCTTTGCTTTTCAATCATCAGCTCAGGTTTTTTTGTTTTTGGGGGGATTGCGCTGTTTACATGCGTCCTCCTTATGTTCATGATGCAACAAAAATACGCTGAATATCACTATGGAAACAAAGCGTGCAGAGTCGACATGAACCAAGAATAAACAGGAAAAGATGCACACATGCACTTTATCTGGGATAATGTAAATCTGAGGTTATGTAACATGAGCATTTCAAGCACATAGTCTGTACAATGCAAGTTTTTATGATCCAAAAATATACAGTTGAATGAATCCTCTTTTCTGCACAAAATTAGATGCTGACAATTCTGCTCTTGCATGATTACATACACATTCATATGCAAGCCGAGGCAAAAAAAAAAAAGTGAAGGTACACACTCATTTATATACACAGAAGACCTCTTCACTCTATCCAGACATCTTCAGCCTGTTAACAGATCACTTCAGGACACAGCAAACCCCTCAAGGCATAATGCACCGTACAGTGCGGACTATACAGAGCACAAGTGGCCAAGCAATCCCAGAAAAAAAAACAAGGTCAGTGGAAAAAAGCAGCATTCAACTAATGAGTCTGACCTTTCCACGTCTACACTCCTGTGTTATTCCACAATCTGGATATAAAGCACCTTGTAAATAATGCATCAAACACCTCATCTCATTTCCATCTGTGGCAATTGCTGCTAAACACAAGAGTGCGATTGCATGATCAAACAGCACCGTGTTGCCAATGTCACCAATTCAGAAGAGGCAGCAGGCGTGTGCATGGCATTTTACTGCTCTCCAACCGTTTCTACAGCGTCTGCCAATCAGCTGATGATGCAAGTGTGATGAGAATTTCTGAGGAGAAACTTAATTTTCTTACTGTACAGTGAAACTATGTTTACATAATCACACAACTATGAATTATACTCCCTCCCTGCCTCGCGTGTAACTTGCTGAACGTTTTGCCTCTCGCATAAGGCTCACAGTGCCTGGCCTTTACTGCACAAAGCCATCTCTGCTATATTCTGTACACAGAAATCCTTGTCTCCTCACACTTCTCATTCATGCAGACAGAGATGACATTTTTCTTTTTCTTTACCAGAAAAATACCATGCCTTTCTACTTGGCTGATGCTTTATCTTCTCCCCTATTCTCCCATCACTTTCCACTCTTCCTCTCCTGTTCCCTCCCTTTCTTCTTTTGGCCTGTCACCTTGATTCCCATGCTTTGTGTGCCACTCCATTCAAACCCTACCTAATGTGCACTCAGACCTCCTCACACAAAGTCCATACATGGGAAAAATGAATACACATTATCTCTCTGCTGTAGCTACGGCGGCATACTGTGTAACATACAGTTATTGTCCCATATTTGTGAGGCCGTGGGGTTGAGGGTATTTTCATTTCTGCCTACTTCCTGCACTGCAGGGTCTGTGGCTTGCTTTTATCATGAAATAATCTCATCAGCATTACAACACAGCCTTTAGCAGATTAAGTGGCACAACACGGGGAAAGTGGGTGTTGAATATGTCACCCTCACCAAAAGGTAAGTTAAGTAAGTTAGTCATTTTAAAACTAAACTGAACTAAAACTAGTGTTTTGGAAACACAGCTTTTCATAGGTAACACTACTTAACAAGTTAAAGGTAGCCTGATAACCCGACTGAATTGCAATTTCTTTTCACTTTATTATTCTGGTTAACATTGTGTTCATGTTTGCCATTTTCTAATTGGGAGGGGTTCGTTTTTTTTGCCCTAACCAATCAGTACCGAGTGATGCATCTGTCCCACTAACGTCATTTTGACGTGAGTGATTTTTGGCCACTTGGGGGCAGCGCAACAAGCTGCAAACAAAACACTGATGTATTCTTAAAATATTGATATGCCGGATTTGTTAGCAAACAGTGGCCTGTTTACAGGTCCAGCAGACACGGAGCAACATTAGCATTCATTTGGAGTCACGTTTCTGTCTATAAGTCCAATATTCTCCTTTTAGCTCTGTTTTGGTCTCAACCAACTCCTGAGGGAAATATCGCTCTTAAGCTGCTAAATGCTCCACTATGATCACCAGGTGTGCTGGACAGGTAACGTACAGTGAGTTAATTCGATGAGAGCAGTGAGAGAGAACAAAGAAGTTGTGGGCCAGAAAACCAAAACAATGAGGTGAAAGACGCCAAAACACTCCGTAGAGCTGAGTCGGCTGATAAGTCTGTGGGTTCATCACTACGAGCAACTACTCTCACACTACACAGACATTTCTGATGTCAAGTTTCCCATCAAGCCACGCTGTTATTACAGACTTAAACACTGATTCTTATATATATAGAGAAGCAACTCCCTTTGAAAAGAAGTATTTATTCTTGCCCTCATCCAATCTGAGTCCCACCATACGCACCTACAGCAAATTAGTGGAAAAAGATCTAGCTGAAATATACCAGACTTCACATGCTGTAAACATGAATCTGAACTGAAAGCTCTGAACAATTTGTAACCTAGCAAAGACATCGTCATTCGCCCAGCTAATAAAGTTGTGGTTATGGGTTTCGAGCAATACACTTCTAGCATGAGGCAGAGTGTTATACACCTCTAAAGTCGAACCCTACTGACAATCTCAAAAACCAAATTGATGAGTATATTGACTCTGCTTTTAAAAGGGGGTAGATAACAGAAAAATAAAAAGACTTCCTGCTTGTTGAGTGCCCTATATGTCCTGTTTTTCATGGCCTGCCCGGAGAAGGCTCCATAAATCCACTATTAACCCCCCTTCTGCCCGATATTGTGGCAAGCATCGTTAGTCTTACTGAGCCTCTGTCACAATGTGTTGACTTTTTCTTTAAGAAATGTGTCTCACGTCTCCCTTCCTTTCTCTGGGGCACTGTTGATATACTACTATCAAAGAGCTCAAATATGAACAAGCTGACGTCCGGGCCTCTAGACGAGCAGAGCCTGTACACATGCACACCTCATGAAATAGGTCTTGATGCTCTCACCTATATACCTCAACAAACGTCCAGATTTTGCCCCCCTACTCTGTCAGAAATTATTCTCACCATGAACATCTATAAGTATTTGGATTCCTAATACTTGCAATCTGGTGGCACAGTCATGGGCAGTGCTTTTGCCCCATCCTATACTTGTCTTGCTGCAAGAAATCGCCCTTGCAAATGTTTTATGAGACATGTTGTTGAACATTCACCACATCTGTTAGGCCTCAAGGATACACACAGTACATTTTGATGAGAAGCGCTGAATGAAACATCACTGTTTGCTCACAAGAAATCTCCACATGGTGCCTTTGAAGTCCATTATAGCAGAACAGAAATATATAAGGGACAACTCATATTGCATTGCCCCTGCTCATCTGCAGCTTGAACCTCTGGTGTCAGCAGCAGCATCTGAAGGACATGCGTGATGTAACAAGTCAGGCAGGACAGGCGGCCTTTTTTCTTCCCCCCCCCCCCAATCTGCTTTTTTTTTTTAAAGATTCAAATGTATCTCTGATTCTTGTCTGTGAGAATCTGCCTGACAAATGCAGAGCCACATCAGATCGAAGCAAGTACAAGTGTCCCTGTGATGTACCTGCTGTACCTGCTGTACCTGCTGTACCAGCGCGGCAGAGGAGGGGGCAATTTTATCCTGGAAATCATGTCCTGTGGCATCTGATTCAATCATTTATCTGAGAAGAGGAGTTGTGTGTGAGTATGTGCACGTGTGTGTGTGTGTGTGTGTGTGTGAGTGCCAGAGAGTCTTTTTTAGCTTTAAAGATGGATGGTACAGTATCGTAGTCGGTCTTGGGGGATCAATCACCCGTCGGATGGATGAGTCCGAGGACACCTACGCAGTCTGGGAAAGATTATTGGCTCATGATTGCTGGCTCAGAACATACTCATCGATTTAGGGCGACGAGAGGGGATGCCAGGGAGCAAAGGCCGTGACTGAAATGAGAAAAACGACAATAAAATGATGGGGGACATACTGTAGGTGCTTGCTGGGAAATACTAAAAGAACACGTGTCTGCTGCCATGTTTGGCTTCCTAAAGAGTTCAGTCTAGACCTGCTCTATATGAAAAGTGCCCTGAGATAACTTCTGTTATGATTTTGATGATTTGATTATATAAATAAAATTGGATTGAATTAACAGGCCTATTCCGGACAATAATCTTGGCAACAAATAATTATATATTAATAATTAATCTAATGGCTAAGTAGTTGGTGTTTTATTTCTTATTAAAAAAAGTGTTGTCCTTGAAAATAAAAGACAACCGGGCTTGCTGCGCCAAGAAGAGAGCGTTAATTGACTTCCTGAACTGAAGCTGCAGCATTAACAGATATTTCTACATCTGTGAAAGAAACAGACTAATGTGAGATTCTGTTCTCAACATAGCCTCAAATTATTCACTGACATTTCGAAGTATCTGCATCAAATGATTATCATCTTTAATAATATTAGGCGAACTTCCCGTACACGTCCATGACAATCACTGGACTGTTCATTACCGCCATGGCACTTTGGAGGTGCAGGCTGGCCCATATTCACAAGAAAGGACGTTAATTGGATCTCTGGTGCAGAATCAGAAGCTCTCAGTGTGTGAGCTCTCACAGTGTATAAAGCGTGTGTGCGTGTGGTCAGTGCATGGAAAGATTAATTGTCTATGCTGGTTCGACTCATCGTTATCGGTCTCATTTGCAGCGAGAAAATGTCACATTGGAGATTAAGTGGGAGATATAAAAGCGATTTTTAAAATAATTCATGCAGCCAGGTCTGTGCGTAAAAGTGACTCTTTTGTGGCTTTAACTAACCTTCCCCCGGTTGCTTTTAATAGGCCTGGTCCTGCTGTGGCATCAGGTGCATACTCAGTGCTTACCAAACTTTTAATGAAACATTTGAGTTGAGTTGAGTCATTTTTTGCATAATCACATCTCTCAGTGCCCAAGAAAAGCATCCTCTCCTCTTTTCTCCCCTCACACTAAACGGAGCTGGACAATGTTTACAGTTGCACCCATTAGACGGTTGAATATCTTACACATTTTTGATATAAGATCTTCAGTGTGAGTGTTACAGTGGTGACGTCAGGAGCAAAGAGCAGCAGGCGGTGAGCGGAGAGGCGGATAAGCAAGACACAACCTGTGCCGGTGCGCATCTTTCCAAACTTCTCCAGCACTGCGGAGCAAAACAAAAACACTGGCAGAGGAGATCGTCAGGCAGAGCGATGAATAACAATTCTATCAATTTAAACACGAGTCCGCCGCGGGTCGGCGGCGGCGTCTCCGGTACTGTGGATCATGAACTCGTTATTACCTCTACTTTCGGGACGCTTCTCTCCTTTGTCTACATAATCGGGGTGTCGGGGAATGTGTACACCCTGGTGGTGATGTGTCACTCGATCCGCTTCGCCACTTCTATGTACATCTCCATCATCAACCTGGCTCTGGCGGACCTGCTCTACCTCTCCACCATCCCCTTCGTGGTGTCCACCTACTTCCTAAAGGACTGGTACTTCGGGGATGTGGGCTGCCGCATCCTGCTCAGCCTGGACCTCCTCACCATGCACGCCAGCATCTTCACCCTCACTGTCATGTGCACGGAGCGCTACCTGGCCGTCACCAAGCCGCTGGACACGGTGAGACGCTCCAAGAGTTACCGCAAAGCTCTGGCATGGGGCGTCTGGCTGCTTTCTCTGGTCCTCACTGTGCCCATGATGATAATGGTCGCCCAGACCACTAAGAACACGCCGGATGGGGGTGTAAAGAGGATGTGCGCACCCACCTGGGCGCCCCTGGCTTATAAAGTGTACGTGACCGTCCTGTTTGGCACCAGCATCATGGCACCGGGGATCATTATCGGTTACCTGTACGTCAAGTTAGCCCGCACTTACTTAGAGTCCCAGCGCAACTCTGTGATCAGCAAAGGCGGCAAGCGGTCACCAAAGCAGAAAGTGCTGATCATGATTTTCACCATCGTGCTGGTGTTCTGGGCGTGCTTCCTGCCGTTCTGGATCTGGCAGCTGCTGCCTCTGTACCACACCAAGCCCCTGAGCCTGGCCTCGCAGACACACACCTGCATCAACTACCTGGTGGCGAGCCTCACATACAGCAACAGCTGCATTAACCCTTTCCTCTACACGCTCCTCACCAAGAACTACAGGGAGTACCTGAAGAACAGGCACAAGAGCTTCTACAGGTACACGTCCTCGTTTAAGCAGCGGCCGCCCAGCCTCTACTCGTGGGGGAAGTCTGCGTCCTCCAGCAATCAGTTTGAGTTCAACTCCGAGACGCTGGTCATGGGGACACTAAAGTGACTTATGAATCGCGTGGAAGAGAAGAGAAAGCGTTTGGAACCGCAATAGGTAGGCGATAACCTCTCCATTACGCACAGGCCGGTACGACACCGTGTGTAATGATTGCGCACTGGTGACCAAAGTCACAGACTTAATACTTTCTCACCCTTCGTTTTTCTGTGTGGATTATTTTCAAGCAACACTGTTTTCTAGTCATAATTGAATCCTTTCTAGTCAGGAAAACTTACTGTTATTCCATCCATGCCTGGCCCTTTTCGCCGCCTAAACCCCTCTGAGCCCCATTAGCACTCTCTGCTGTGCTCCTTCACGTCCTCACCCTCAGAGGAGAAACTGATTCAGCAGTGCTGTGTTAAATACAAGGCCTCCGTGCTAATTACAGGAGCTAGACATGATTTAAAGAGTAGACTTATTACAGGTTAATTTGGGGGTTTATTTGAAATACAACAATACAACAATTTGGCATGTTATTGCAGAAGCTTTCTCGGTTTGGATAAAGGAGTATATTTATAGTAGTTTGTGGAAGGTTTTGTTAACATGAGCATGGCTGGATTAACCTGTTAGGGGGGCCTGGGGCAAAAATGTGCTGTTGGGCCCTTACTGACCCACCACCTACTGCCAAGGCTAGATAACCATCCAGGCAAAGCGGGCCCCAGACAGCCCCAGGTTGTCTGTGTGGCAATTATTTTATGGTGATTTGATTTGGTAATATCCACCACTAAAACACTATTTAAAACTTAAATGCTAAATGCCCTTGGGGGAGCTCCTCCAGTTCCTTGGGGCGCTGTCTTACACAGGGAACATGCTGTTATTGTTATGCGTACATAGTCCATGTTATTTAACAAATCATAACAAACTCAATGACATACAGGATAAAAGTTAAATTGGGCACCGACTGCCCTTTGTACAATGTGTATATACCCTGTCGCCAAGTTCCCAGTAAACCCAGTGCAA
This sequence comes from Macquaria ambigua, assembly GCA_008360985.2. Classification (NCBI taxonomy): domain Eukaryota; kingdom Metazoa; phylum Chordata; class Actinopteri; order Centrarchiformes; family Percichthyidae; genus Macquaria; species Macquaria ambigua. The sequence goes on along the minus strand of VMKM01001241.1, from coordinate 71,431 downwards.
ACCATACACCTATGCTGGAGTAATACATCATTTATGGTTATTTGATTAAACACAACTTTATTAGGAATATGCATCATGGGAGTGCTCCTGTGGCCTAGGGGTTGAGGCCCTGAACATGAAACGCAATGTCAACAGTTTGAGTTCAGACATTTGTTGCATGTCGTTCCCCGTCCCTCCTTCCCCTCATTTCCTGTCATCTCTGTTCTGTTAAGCCTCTGATAAAGTATACTCATACTAAATACTTGAAAAAAATGATTAAGCATCATAAAAGCATGACACAAACTAAGATAATAAAAGCTCTTACAACGAGATTTTGCCACAGGACCCCTCTGCAAGACACAACTTAAGTTAGTGATGCGAGACCATTCTTAGGTGATAAATGCCTTAACAAATTTGAAATTTATCAGATTATCAAAACCAACTGGGGGGGCCCTCAGTGTCAGGGGCCACGGGGCAGTTGACTGCTCTGCCCAGTTAGTAATCCATCCTTGGACATGGGTGGTCCTGTGCAAGAAGTTCACTTTTTATTTACCATCTCCTCACTGATTAAAGCTCAAAATGATCCATATCCATACCAGTCACATGGTGGGTAAAGCCAGACGGGGTGTTTTGCTTGGTGACTAAATTTAGCCCAGAGGAACTGATTTGAGCCCACATCTGGACCTCAAAGGCGTTCTCTGGCAGGAGACAAACAAAACCTCCACGTGCATGGCCAATCACTCTCACTGAATTTGCATGCATCCTCCCACGGAGGCAAACACACTTCCACTACTGTGCCAGTGCCAGTGCCAGAAACATCCACTTACTGAGACGGAGCAATTCCAACTAGGCTTTGTGCGCTCTGTTAAGAAGGCTGAACTGTGGCCTATTTACCTGAATGAGGACGACGACGCTTCTGCAGTGTTGGAACTTAATCGCAGCTCTGTGTTTATGCAGTATTCACACTTTTGTTTTATAATTCAATAACTGATCACCTGATTTGATAAACATACAAGAAGACTTAAGGAGTACGGAGAGAAGAAGGTGACGGTCCCTTCTGTTCCGGATGTTCCTTTTGGCAGGTATCTCAATGAGTGATGCATAAACACGCCTCATGTTTTATGGAGAGTTCATAACTCTTTAATTAAGATGGCTCCTAGCACTAAAGGGACACTCTTTTACTTTAATCGGACTTATTAAAGTCTTATCAGCTCGCACAACCATCTGCTGTAAAATCTACTCTGTTCTCTTTAGATTCACAAGGCTGGGACTGGAAAACAAACTGTGTGTATACAGCAAGATGGATGGTAATACAGTATTATGCATGTCTGGACACGGCTGCCATGTTCCTCAAACACACACTCTGACAGAAAAAACATCCTTAGTGTCAGATTTATTATAATTCTAAATATGTGACATTTTCAAACTAATGTCCCAGGTGGGATTGCACACTTTGGTACACTTTGACTTTTGTGTGTGTTTGCATGTCAAATGTCACAAACCCATGCATAAATTCATTGCAGCCAATCCCTTGGTGCTTTACAAACATTGTCACAGCATAGATGTTGAAAAATGGCCTCTCCTTCTAACTTTTTCTCTCTCCTCCCCACATTGTCTGACGACTCTTTGCAGCATTTCCTCCATGCAATTCCGGATACGATCGAGTCTGTGTGGGACTGTGTGGGACTTATCAGCTTATGGCTGCGTACATTCAAGATTCATTAGAAATCTAGGAGGGATTTGTTGAATCATCTCCTGAGCCTGCAAAATCTGTTCATTCCTGAGCTTGAGATGTGCAATCTGAGACGTTTTGCTGCAATGTAATGCTGTATTCCCTAAAGACAGAAATTAAGACACATTTAATAATTCTTAATATACAGTATAAAGAAATAGCCAGCAATTTATCTTCAAAACAAACACAGTAATTAAGCTAGTTTTTGCACCAGGTGGTGATTGAGGATGGGTGAGTCTGTACATTTAGTCCTAACTTCAAACTGACAAACATTTTAATTTAAAACAGGATAACAATAAACAAGTTATTCCCCTAAAAAGTTGGAGGTACTCCTTTAACCAATTGGACTAATTTGTGCATTAGTTATGTCCTTTAAAGCTACATTAATAGATTTTCTGGCCACCAGGGGGCAGCGCAACAAACTGTAAACCTAGCACTGACATATTATCACCTTATAAAGTTGATATAGTAAGATTGTTAGCAAATAGTTACCTATTTACACATCTAGCAGACACAGAGCAACATCAGCATAGTCCAATATTCACTCTCCTTTTAGCTGTTTTTGGTCTCCACTAACTCTCGCGGGAAATATTTGGCTCTTTAGCTGCTAAATGCTCCACTATGTTCAACAGCTAGTTTTGTCTGTCTGTTGTTTGGTGCCGGGCAGGAAGTGTACTGTTCGCTGATAACAGCTGCCTGCTGCATCTAGGACATACTGATGAGAGCAGTTAGACTGAACCAAAACAGGAAAGTTGCAGGTCGTAAAACCAAAACATAAAGCTAAAATGCTAAAACGCTCTGTAAAGCTGAGGAGAACTGCAGACTACGGAGATAATTCTCTGTGAGTTTCCCCCTTTCACATTACACATAGTCATTTGATCAATTGTTAATATAAAAATTATTGATTATAGCAGCTTTAATAGTTTGGAACTTTGACCGGCATCTTTACAAGCTTTTCAACTTTGCCCCATTCCTGAAGTCGCTGACCAATCACATCAAACCACTCATTAACATAACCAATCCCTATTTACACATCTTAATGTTTTAATCAAAACAGATGTCTGTTAAATGCTTCTCAGCTTTGGGGAAAACGTTACGAATTATCAAATCATCGTCAGTTTTATTTTATTTTCAGCTCAGTATACATCAGAGTACTCCAGTGATTCTGTACTGCACTTCCATAAACTTTGGGACTTTCTGTATATAAAACAGAATATTTGAAGCCGCAGAGGCAGAGATATCCTGACTTTTAGTATCTAGTCTGGGCCGAGCTCCAAAATGCTGGAACCTACACTTCCCTTAATGCAACATGAAAGTGTGTGGTAAACGGCCATATCTTTCAAACGTCATGCCCCCAGTTTGCATCGCAGGCTTTCAGTCAAAAATGTGTAGCGTCTTAGCCCAAGCTGAGATAACTTAAGTGATGTCCCTTAAGTCATTTCTTAGACTTGACAAAGCTCCCCAGAGCCACAGAAGACATTATACAATTGTTTTTGAAGGCTGAGTATTAATCCTCCTCACTAATGTACTGATTTTAATGTGTAACTTGTGCTCTGGAAGGACTGGGAGGGATGTAAAACTAGATACCAATACACTCTTTTCAATAAAACATCACATATTCACTTTGAAAATGATATTCACAGATGCAGGGTGTGGCCTTTAAATGACAGAAACATGATGTCGGTGTGTGTCATCTCTTCAGGTGTTAAAATCCAACCAGAGGAGTCTGTCATATCACCTTTGTTAGACATACAACTCTTCATCTTTACAGCTAATAGCACTTTTGTGTTTAGAGATCCTAGTTTTAACATTAATCAAGCCATGATTCATGCGCTGGACCTCCATCTAAAACTGTTGTAGGTGTTTGAGCTTGTGGCTTGAATAAAAATAAGCTGTGATATTTACTATCAAATACATGATAACATTTGGGTCCTAGTGGAGGTAGTTGTAACTTCCCAAGCTGTCTAACTACCATCCGCCTGCAGTCCAGGGGTTTACAGCTGTTTGTGAACTGCTTATACTGGCAGACACTTCCAAGAGTTTCATTTAATGGTCAAGTCTGACTCCTCACTCGGCTTTGTGGACGCTGGTATGTAATGGGGCCAGTTTGCACAAGCCAATGATAATAACGGTGGTAATCAGACACGCTGTGCAGTCAATTACACAGCTCATATCATGATGGAAGCCTGTTGAGAGTGAGACATTGTATCATGAGTCCATTATTTGTTCAGATTACCTTAGGAATGTCCTAATTGAGGCTGTATCATTGCTTAAGACTGCCAAAGGCTTGGTAATAATACTGTAAGCAGCTTTTAAAGTTCAAGGCAAGCAGACTGACTTCACCGTACATCCAAAACAGTTTACCAGCCAATGAAAGCTTCAATTACACCGATTTCTCCAGAGTTTTGTCCTGATGATTACGTCATACATGGATATGGAGTTATTGGACAGTAAATTTAGTGTATTTATTTAAAGGTTATATATACGATATTCGCTGCCACAAGATGTCACACTGGCACCAGCATCTCAGACCAAAACAAATCGGCACGTTGGCCACACCTCCCCCTAACCAGAAACAGTTCACCTCAAAGCCACCAAACCCCATTGTCAAAAACACTAATTTTACCTCGCACACTTCAAACTCGACAAACAAAATAAAACTCACCAAAACCACCTATAAATAAATAGTAATAGTAAATATTCAACTATAGTGAAGAATTCGCACATATTGCGGGGCTTTGCAGTGAGTCGTTTGGGGAGGACACCTAACCAGAAAAAGCAGTTATATCGCTCACCTCAAAGCCACCAGACTCCATTGTCAAAAACACTAATTTTACCTCGCAGATCGTAAAACACACTTCAAACTCAACAGAAACAAAATAAAACTCACCAAAACTGCCTATAAATAAAAAGTAATAGTAAATATTCAACTAGTGAACATTTGCGTGTATCATGGGGCTTTGTAGGGGTTGTGTGTTACCTTTAAGGTAAAACCATGCAAAAGCAGGGAATGTTCAGTTGTTTGCTAAACCCCTCCCTCAAACAATGATTGTCCAATCTCAGTTTAGCAACTGTAAATAGGCACAGCAGGTTTGTGGATTTCTCCACATGTTGAAGTGGTGTGAGCTGTAGTAAGAGAGATACTTGGTGGGGTGGTGTCTTTCAGCTTTTCCATCAGATAGAAATGAAATCACAAGCCTGCTTTTGTCTACTTCTGTCTGAATCAAAAATGACCAAGAATTTTGAGTGGAAAGTCTGCCACTGTTATTACTGTTAAATGTATATGCGCCATGCGAAAAGGCAAATCTTGACAGGCGTAACAACAGTAACTAAGAGGGGCAGGCCTTAGCGAACGGTGAATTGCTTTCCACTCTCTGAATAACTGAAAGGGTCTTCCTGGGATTGATTTCAGCACTGAAAAGTCTTTAGCTGAGCTTGTGGAGTCAACACAGTTTTCTAGATTTTGTGAAAAGTTTGCAGTCTTCTCTAAGATAAACAGAAATCATTAACTAATCTTGACAGCATTAAAGGGGTGGTAAACGAACAGGGTAAAAGATGTCCTTTCAGGTTTAGACCTTTAAGTCCTCTAACCTGGCTGATCAATATGTCACACCAGCCATTCAACTAGATTGTGTGCTTAATAACGGTGACCAGAGCATTTACTTTGAAGGTTAAAGATCAGTGACTCCTCTGAGGGAAAATCTACCCACCAACTTCACGTTTCCACTTATCTGAGTAGATTAAAAACAAGGTGCTGAAACACGTGACAGGTGTGAATGACCTTGTCACATTGAAGCCGATATATTCTCTGTGTTGCTATCTTATATATCCTCCCACACAGCCGTCCTCCACATGTAGGCCTACCGCTATGCTTCTCTCAACACTAATGAATGTGATAATGTGATAATAGGTCCCTCAGGAGCTGACAAGAGCTTATTGTGCTATAGGCACAGTAGTTGTCAGTGTATATGCAGTGGATGGGAAGTCGCAAGTGTGCTTTGTTCACTCTGAGCCGAAGTAAATGTAGGAATTACGTTACAAGCACCGCAGGAAGCTGTCAGCCAGCGTGTAACTCTTGTAACTTGCGAAAGTTGTGTATTCCAGTACAGTGAATATCAAGTCTGCATTTATTTTTGTCAATGTTACATTATTATTGCGTGGTAATGTAGTTTTAAAACTGCACAAATCAATAATTTTATATTAACAATGATTCGAATGACTGTGTGTATGTGAAAGGGGGTAACTCTTAGTGACAAACTCACAGAGAACAATCACCCGACTGTTCTCTCTTCTCTTCAGCGTTTTGGTTTTGTGGGCCGCAACTTTAGGCCGTATTCAGGCGCTGCGGCGAAAACGCATTTTCCCATTCATTTGAACCGGGGTACCGCGTTCAGGCAGCGGCGGTGCGGGCCACAGGGGGTGCCGCAAAAAAACGCAGCGGGCTGTTAAGTCAAAACAGAATCAACTTTTGGAGAAACGCAACCCGACGTCACGCTGCGGCAGCCAATCATGTCGGCGATCAGACCAGCAGACGTCCAGGTGAAGAAGAACTTTGTTTACCTGTAGCATTTTAGCATTAGCTGTTTACCTTAATATTCCACTGTTTACCGAGCAACTGTGAAGATGGAAGAGAGACTGATCGATCAGTGCCATAACTTGCAGCACCTGATCAGCACCCAACAGCTAATAGAAGACTGAGATCATATTCCACCCCGGCAATGAGCCCTTCACGAGAAGGAATAAGCTAATAGGCAAAGTTAGCAACTAGCTGGTGAACATAGTGAAGTATTTAGCAGCTAAAGAGCCAGATCTTTTTCTTAGGAGTTGATAGAGACCACTCTATAGATAAAGGAGAGTGAATTGGACTTGACAGTGTTGTGTTTTCAGCTAACTTCGCTGCCTCCAAAAACCACAATGAATTAAAGAAAAATCACCTCATAACAATAATGAAACTTGGATTACCCAACTCTTATGAGTTTCAAAAGTTTGCTAATGGTGGCTGCCTGGAGCAGTAGGGGGAAAAAATTAAAATTTCTCAAATGTAGTAGCAGGGTTTGCATATAAAGTATATGTGAAATTAAGTACATTGGCTAAAACATGCACAACCACTGGTATGGTTTTAAAATGGAAATAGCTGCTGGCATTTTTAACTAACTTTCATGATAGTGCTGCCTGCATAAACAAAACATAGCCAAACAATGTTCTGCAGTAAAGAGCCAAAGTAAATACCCAAAATCACTGAATTCACGGATAGATTAGTTGCTCCTAATCCCATGTGGAGCCCTTAGTAACTTTGAGTAAACAGTTGATTTGGATTTGTTATGATTACTGGAAAATGGCTGCATGTCATGAGAAGTAATCGAAATGCCATGCAACAAAAGTAAACAGAACATTTTGATTACTGGAACTTTTGACACATTTCATTTATGATCCCACATACTTCAACAAGAAACTTCACTGAAAATCAGATGATCACAATCATACTACAAGGAAACTGCCATTCACTAATGCCAAAGAAACTACTATTAACATGTAACCCTGTTATATAGGTAAAGACTGAAATAGCTTTTTTGGGGGCATGTATAATAATACACACAATGATGGATTCAAGGCTCAAACTGCAGAATATATAATGGAGAAATGAGAATGAGCAGTTGTGCGGAAAATAAGAAAGGCAGCCATGATGACTTCTTGAACAGATCATAGTGTTTGATAAATCAAACAATTCCTCAAGTGTCTGGCACACAAAGGAAGTGCAGATAAGAGGTACACACAGGAATGATATTGGTTGATTTAATGAAAAGTGAATTTTTTAAATCTGGTTACTGAAGTGTGCCGTTTCTTAATGATCAGAAAACAGACGAAAGACTTTGAGTGCTAAAAATGAGGCAAAGAGACAAGGACTTTGCAGTTCTGTCAGTATTTTATTTGAAACCGTCCTCACTGACCACATTGAAGTAAAAGGTAACATACTAGAAAGAGCAATCACTCTTGGACAAGGAGAGGGTTCTTCTTAGAAGAAAACACCTCCTGGGTCAAGGGGTGGGGGCGAGCATGAGTGGGGATTTTGTGATGAAAGGTTGATTCAGTAGGTGATTCACCAGATTTATATCCCTTCTCCAAGGAATTGACAGCTCTCCTTAAAATGAAAAACACACCGCGACACACAGAAAGCACACAATCCCCCTTTAGCCTCTGAAACCGTTTCAGTCGAGAGGTAATTTCTGCTCAAGCCGTCCCCCAAAATGATCAAGAGGAACAAGAATGTGGAAATGTGTGGGGAACCCAAACACGCCTAATACCAGCAGTTGTGATGGTGCAATAAAAAAAAGCAACTGCTGTAGAAAATTGGATAAAAATACAAGAGTCAGTAACGAATAAGAAAACACCTCTACAGAAGAGAAGGTGAACGTATGTGCCTTTTTTTCTGTAGCACAACCAGTAAGGGGCAGCAAGTCAATATCTGAAAATAAAAGAAAATGACAGATATTGGCCGTGCAGCTACAGTTTACCACTGTTATGAGTAAAACCTCCACATAAAATCTCACTTCTTCTCCTTCCCCTCCTTCCTCATCTCTCCCCTCTGCTCCCCCTCTTTGCTGCAGGGCTTGTCCGAGCCAGTGGGCAGCGGCATCACCCGTGGGCGCCTGGGGGCAGGGTGGGGTCAGAGATGGCGTGTGCAGGGTCGCAGGTGAAGGACACGGTGATGGCGTAGCGCGTCCCCCACGTCACCCTCTCCACGCGGTGGAGGTTTTCTGAGCCGGAAGAGAAGAAAGAGACTCGTCCTGGGCAAGGAAGGAATGAGAGGGACTTTTTAGAAGAGGAGAGGAAAAAATGGTTTAAAGGACTAGTTCAACATTCTAGGGAATATGCTTATTTGCTTTGCTTCTAAGATTGAGATAAGAAGGTCGATTTCAATATCATGTTTGCATTAGAATTGGAGTCAGGATGTGGTTAACCTAGCTTGACCAGACGCAGGGGGAAACAGCCCACTAATTTACACGACGTATCTTGGTTTTTTAAATAAATAGGTCGACATTTTGTGAAATATACTTATTCACTTTCTTTCGGAAAGTGAGATGAAAAGACTGATATCCATCACATGTCTGAGCGTCAAGTACGGAGCTAGAGTCAGGACGTGGTTAGCCTAGCTTAGCATAAACAGCTAGCCTGGCTCTGCCAAAAGGGAAAAAAAAAAAAAAAAAAAAAACACCTACCAACACCTCTAAAGCTGACCGATTGACAGATTGTGTCTTGTTTGTTTAACCCATACATGAACAGAAATGTAAATAAGATAAGAAGAAATTATTTTAGAGGGAGTTATGTGTTTGCCAAAAAGATTTTCACCCTAAAACCCCAAATCTTTAGATTTCTGTTTGCTGTACAATTTAACATTTTTATTCGTGAGCTTCAGAAGCATTGGTACATGTAACTCCCCCTAAATTCATAAACTGTCACAATTACATTTTTCTTCATTAAACACACAAGATACATTTGGGTTAATTAGTGAGCAGTTGGTAGAAGTATTTCCAAACTCTGGACAAAGTCAGGCTAACTGTTTCCCCCTGCTCCCAAGTCTTTATGCTAAGTTACGCTGTTTGTCAAGTAATAGCTCCAGTTTTCTGTAACTCCCAAATTGTCATATTTACATTTCTATCCATGTACAGGTTAAACAAGCTACACACAATGTGTTAATCACTGAGCTTTAGCTGTGTTGGTAGGAGTATTTGTTTTTAACTTTGGACAGAGTCAAGATAGCCGTTTTCCTTTTTTTTAGTCTTTATGCTAAGCTAGGCGAACCACATCCTGACTCCAGCTCTGTATTTAACGCACAGACATGACAGCGGTAATAATATTCTCATCTCAGTCGTGGAAAGACAGTAAATAAGCTTATTCCCCAAAATGTTGAACTCTTCATTCAAAGAAGATGTATGCATGCAATGCAGTATTGCTTGTGGAACTGAAAACATTTTGATGAGAGGAGAGGACACAACATAAAAATGAAAGAAGCTGGAACGATGAAGAGATGAAGTGGCCACAAGGACATGCTCGACTTATTCCGGGATTGTATTTTAGTCAACGCTGAAATGTATTATTTTGATTTCAAACATTTTTTTTCTTGGACCGACACACAGTGTGAGTTTGGGGAGGTTGCCTTGGGGTAAATTCCTTTCATTTATCAGAGGCTTTGCTTCGCTGGGCCAGCTAATGAGCTATTATCATTTACCAGCCAGTCTAGTTCTTTCTAAACACAACCTGCTCTGTCTTAGATAGACATTTGCATTAATGTTTAGATAGCTGGTCTGCGGTTTATCCCATAATTAAGAGATTTATATTTAAAAAGTTTTCAGACTGTTGTTTTGTTACAAAACTTCCAGTTTCTTCGCCTTTTGAAGGGGTTATCTCATTATGTGAATATGAATAAAAAGCTGGAATCATTGTGCCCCAATTTGTTTGCTCTACTTTCCCTCCAAGGAATACTGTCGACTTGTGTTTGTGTGTTCATTTGCGTATGTGTGCGTGTGTGGGAGGGTAAATCCCCCTAGCAGGGCATTAGCTGAGGACGTCAGGGGAAATCAGTGCTCGCAGTTAAACAATGGAATTTACACTGAAAACCTAAAGAATAGGAAATGAGAAGAAAGAGAATTAAAACGCGTGTGAACAGCAAGACAATAAGTGGTGGTTTGCTTGTTTTGTGTCATTGAAAAGGAGGGCATTTTCAAGGGCTCAAATTAGCCACACAGCTTTAGATAAGTGCACAATGAAATAATCTTTGAAAATAATCCCTTGCACTTGTTAATGTAAACGTTCCCAGTGTTTACAGTGAAGCAGATTCAGCACAATCAGCAGGGCAGATTAGTGGCAACACACTGGAGGGATATTCACAGAGGAACTCAACAGGGTTCACACTCTTCCAGAAACCAATTTCCAGGAACACCTACAGATACTTTTTTTGTGTGTGTGCAAGTCTCAGGATAGTTTATACAAACAATCAGATCAGCCTTTAAGAGCCAAGTAAGAAAAAATAAGTCACTTATTACAAAATAAGTTCAAAATAATGTTATAAATAGGCTCGTATTTATCAGGAGAAGAAAAATAATTATTTCTTTCAGGACTGGGAGTAAAAGCGTTATATCAATGTTCTTTATTTCTACCTCGACCAATATTCAGGAGAGGTTCAAGTGGGGCGCTACTGTAGCTTAGGGGTAAAGACGCTGATGCTGAACTGAAGCAGCTGTGCAACTGTCCTCAGTGAGCTGATATTTAAGAGTTGAGCTCATATTACCGTATATTTCCCAACACTATGTGACATAAATACATGTCCCCTTCTATAGAGAGCCAAAGTGAAACCGGAACTTATTTAATATTTCAGCCTTTAACAAACGCCATTTCTCACCAGCCCTAGGCCTTCACGGGCTAAACGTCACGGCTCGACAAAAGAGGCGAGTCCATGAGCGAGTTGAGGGGTCGTGGTTAGTTCAGACATGTCTGTAATAACAGCAAGACAGAGAGGAGCGAACGGCTGTTAAAGTCTTTAGAGATTACAGCTAAAAATAATGACTTTAGAAGAGAGCTTTGGTGAGTCTTACAGACATGGAGGAAACCAAGTTACAATGACATAAATACCCGTGCTGCTGTGCTTGTAAATTTTCTTGGGAGCTGTAGTTTTTTCTGTGCTCACAAAGTAATCATTGTTTAACTTCAAAATCATGAAGGTTTCATTTTCTTATAGCAAGTGCTTTAGCGGATGCAGGTAGACAGTAAACCGCTGGAACACGCTTCATTTTTTCATAAAGGCAGATGAAACAAAATGCTGAATGAGAGATTGTATGGCGTTACAGAAGCTAGTGGAACAGAGGCTGAGCAGGAAGTGACGTCGTGACATTCGGCTCTCTACAGGAGACAAAGTAGAACACGAAGAAGTAGAAGATAGTAGACGATATGGCACTATTGTAGACGCTGTAAAACAATGTGGTTGGGGTTGAGGTATCTATTAATTTTGCCATCATGTTTTTTGCGTATATAACTAGTAATGGTACCCAAGTTATTTGCTTATAGACGTAAAACCTTGACATAAAAAAGCGATGCTATTTTCTGCATTTTGATTTTTACCCTTGCCTAAAAGCCTCCTCCAAACCACAACTGTCTGAAAACTACAATACGCCATCCTAATTTGCTGTCGTAAAACAGCAACGTCACATTCTCTCAACATAGACCTCCTCCTTGCGGAAAGTCGGTGTAGGACGCAAGGAAGTTGTGTAACAGCAACAGAAGTCTTTGCCCATCAAACTGTGGAATTAGCCAAATAATACCAGAGTCACTCCAGTACATACCAAAAGAGGCCCAGGTTTCTTTAGAGATTCAGATTCAGTTTCATTCTTTATTGTCCACTAATAGAGGAAATTTGTTTTACATAGAAAATAAACAATCTTACTGAGGCCATATATGAACACTTTACTTGAGCCACATGAAAGTGGAAAGTCTTGTTCCCCTGCGTCAAAGCAATATACTTATTTCCAGGAATCTATCTGTTTTAATAAACTCAGAGAGGAGCGGTCCCCATGGAGGACCAGACTGAATGAGCAAAGTCTATGTACCCCTGAGTCCCAGTACTGTTCTTATCTCATTTCCGAACCATGTGTATAAGGGTCCCTGTCTCTTTTTTTGCATCTGTGGCATAATTTGGAGATAGTGTTGTTCATCTTGTGGAGTCTTCCTGGTATGAAAAAAAAAAACCAGAAAATAGGTTCTGTTTGAGTGTAGGAGTGTAAGAGACTGAATCCCAATTACACTCTATAAAAGTATTGTTCAAATCGTTTCCCGTAGCATTTAGACTTCCATTAGCAACGAAGTCCAGCAACCTATTAGAAATTAAGGCCAAAATACCTCTGGAGAAATTCATATCTTTTGGCATCTCATCAGTTGGGGGGTTTAATGGAGTCAAGCCCTGCTGTGCACCGACGTAGTGTCTGAGCAGCAGGAGCTGAGGGGAGACTGAAAATACCCCTCAAATTATTATCGCTATATACCCATAGATATCTATACATTTGTAATAAGCTGAAATCAGCTGACAATATCAGCCATGTCAGTTTATCTGTCAGGCTCTAAATGGTGCTATCCTCATCAACATCTCCAAAAGTCTGGACTAAGGGTTAAAGTGTGGTGAATGAAGTGGCCAGCAGGACGTCTGCTGTGTGGCACTGCTCCATTTACTTCCAGAAAGCGGATGTTTCAGGATTGCTAGGCCCACCCAAAAAAAAAAAAACTCCATAAAACTGTAATTCATGCATAAATTGAGTTTAACAGCTGTGGCTGCAGTCTGTCTTTACATAGTGGATTTGGTATAGTAGCTTGCTATACTGTATTGTGGATAGGCCCGAGCAGGTGCGGTGGAAAGTTAAATATAGGCCCAACAAAATATGCAATTTCATTAATTGTTCGAAGCCAATTTATTCTTCAGGCTCTCGTATAGAGCTGAGAACCGTTCTGAGAACTGTTCCTGTTCTCAGCTGTATACGTGTCAGGAGGCATTCAACAACTCTCACAGAACATAGCTGCGAGTTACTCATATGATTACAAATTTCCATCTGCCTAAATTTCGTCAGCTGTTGTGGAACATCAGACAATAATACATTTTGACAGTAATTTAATAGCTTTTTCAGGACATCTGACTGTAATCTGGGACATATTGTTCAATTTTGGTATTTTTGGTGGTTAATGTAGGCGCCAGGTTTTTAAAAGGAAGAAGAGTGTGTGGAACAAAAAAATGACGACATATTTAGTTCTGGTCTTATGGAAGCTCAAACTGTCAAGACAGTCTTGAAAATTCAGCCTGTTTTCTAGTCATTGCATGTAATTATCGATTAATAAGTCTATTATTTTTCCTAAATTTTTGCTTAACAATTGACTGAGAAGAAATGAAAAAAAGAAACCGAGACATTTTGACCTGCCTGGTAAAAATCACACAACACACAGGCGGCAACAGGTTCCTTAAAGAAACAGTTGGACAAGCAGTTCTTGGCTAGAGAAAATTATCATAAATACATGTATATAAAACTGAAAACTTTGGTCCTTAAATTCCTGCCTTTTAACTAGGTTGCTCTTTAAACTGTCTGCTGTGCAGCTGGTTCCCTTTATCACCAACACAAAAACAGACTGGAGACATGATTAAACAATTAGATTTGACATGGTAGAACAAGATGTAATAGCCAATTCTGGAGATGTAGTGGAAAAGCCATGTAATGACTATAGTAACCAATCACTGCCATCAGGGAGAATCAAAGTGACTATTATTCTTGAAATGTGAAACGAGTACATGAAACATGACTTTTATGAGTAACACAGTATGTCATGTTGAGTGAAGGGCAGTCTACACAATATGCACATTTTGCTGGCTGTCTTAGCTGGAAGTAGTCAACTAGTCAATTGTTTTTACCACATGCCATAAAAGCCACGATGTTTCCAGAAAGTTTGGAAGTGTGGCGATGTACTCTTTTCACAATGTTAAAATGTTTGTTTAGGTATTTTTAAGCATGACAAAAAAAACATTTTTTATTTTTTTTTTATTTTAGGCTTATATTAGTCATTATTAGTTTTTAATACAATTGCACAGCTAATGTACAGTGTTTTACATTTTCAGCGCTTTGTTTAGAGTGAACAGAAGGAGAGCTGGGTAACAACCATAGCTCAACTGACAGAGAAAGAAGTGGCAAGGACAGAAAAGTCACCTACTAAAATTAAATTTTTATCAACAGGAAGTTGAAAAAAATGTCTGTGCACTTGAGAAACCGGTTGAGAGTCGGTTTGAGCGTTTGATCAAAGATGTTTCAAATTATTTTTTTAAAAAACACTTTATTTCCTCCCCTTTAAGTACAAATCATGGTTAGCAATCATAGTTAGCTTCTGAATTTGAATTTACTGCTAAGCTAGCCAGTTGCTATCACTGAGCAACTACTTAACTTTGCAATTGGTTCAACACTAACTCCTGCTCTTCAAGTCATGCCTCTAATCTATTTTTGCTTTTAATAACAGCCACACGTCATTGACTGGCACTTAATGAGGTCTTCAGAGACCTCACCAGAATGAGTGTGCAATGCTAACAAGATGCTTAAACGGTGCGTGACTCAACCATTCCTGATACCGAGGTTTGCTGCTAAAGCGAAATGCCCATAAACACCACCAGCACAGTCACATGGTGCACAACACATCAACACACTGTCCAGTCAATGTATCGATTACTCCCAGCATCGTAATTAATTAGTGGAGGATGAATCACACAGGCTGCATGGTGTCTCTAGGGAGGCCGGGATGGAAGTTAAAGGTAGATGATGTGTTGTGACGCTGAATTAAAAAGCAGCTTGAACATTGCGGATAAATCTCAGGTGGAAAATCCGTTCCCGAATGCAATTACCTGGATCACTTTGTGACTCAGCCCAGGGCAACAATTTAAAACCCTGGAGAGGAGAGAAAAGCATTTTCCATTTGTTTCCCACTGCACCATGCATCAGCCCGCAGAGCAGCATTGAGGTCAGTAGAGGCTGCCATAGCGCTCAGCTATGACATCACTAGTTTACGATGTTGGTATACAATCTCCGGGTTTTTCAGTGTTTAATACAGTGGTGGAGGTGAGCCACCTCACCTGAAACACAGACCCCCTCCCCTAACATCATGAAAAACAAATACAATTTTATGAAATTGTATAAATATAACATTTAGCTTCAGTTAAAAACATCAGAGGTGGATACTGGATGTGGCTTTTGTGTAGGCCTTCATCTACTAATAAATTGATCACAAGACGAAATGCATCAGGATCTGGGTGGCTTACCAACTCGGCTAAAAATTGCTCTTGGGGGAAACCCCGGAATTTAACAAGTGCTGAAAGTATTAGTCGACAGGATATAAAATAATTGATAATTAGTCAGTCAACTCTGGTTCCAGATTCTCACATATGGAGATTTTGGTGCTTTTCCCCGTTTTATATCATTGCACATTGAATATCTCTAGGTTTTGGACTGATAGTCACACAAAACAAGGAAATCGAAGCTGAATTGTCATGGGCATTTTTCACTACTTTCTGCCATTTTACTGACTAAACAATCAATTAAAAAGGGCAGTTTACTCGTTATGGGGAGTACAACTCAAACCTGTGATAACAGCTGTATAATGTCTTCTGTGGCTCTGGAGGAGTGTCAATCAAGTCCAAGCCCCCAGGAACAGTGCTGGGCTGTCAGGTAAATTTTGGTGTAGTGGCCTCATTCATTCTGGTCCAAAAATACTTTTTCTCGTACACAATTATGACAAATAGGAATGGCTATAAAATGATAAATACATCCTTAAGAGTGTCATAAACACCTGAAATTGACTCTTGGTATCATCAGAATTTGAAAAGAGTCGTATCAATAAATTATTTCTTGCGTGCGGGGAGCCAACAGGAAGTCAGCCGGCTCGACCAGAGGGAGTCTCTACTGGCTTGGCCGGACAGGGACCCTCATGCACATGCTCTATGGGCCCAAAGATGTGGAAGCCAACAGAAGGCCTTTTTCTTAATACTGTACATTTATGGTTGAGCCTGACAAAATAACCCCGATTATGTCATCATGGGTTATCTCGGCTTGGGTTTAGAAACTGCAAATTGCATTCTAAACTTTGGGCGCAGGGTTTGAAAAACGTGGGCATTTACCAGGCAAGGAGGACCTAACAAAAAGATGCTATCAGCTGCATTATGGGACGTGTAGGATCCAGCTTTTGTAGGCTCCAGTCCAGACTATTTAGTCTCTTTTGAGCCACCTTTATGGAATTATGCAATTCTAAATTGCTGGAGCACGCCTATAATCAAAGAGATTAACTGATAATAAAACTAATCGTTACTTGCAACCCTAATTTTAACAATACATTAACACAACTTATAACACGGTAATCAGCCCTGTTATGTGCCAAGAATCAGTCCAGACACTGTATTTAGTGTCTGTATGGTTGCAGAAGCGCAGCCACCAGGGTCAAGCCAGTGGGTTTTAAAATCGGCAGTCCAACTAAGGTTATCTAATTCCCCTGTGGTTGTCTAAGACTCAGAGGTTAACCCCTATTGGCTCCTCTGACTGGCAGACGTGCCTTTTTCACTTTCACTGTCCATCCATTGCTCTGTTTGTATCTGCCATTCCCAGCTAAACCCCCGATCTCTCCATCACATATCTACTCTTTATCTATCTCCCAGCCATTTTCTGTCTGTGCCCACCCTCCATACTGTCTCTCTCCTTGCCCTATAGGGGACGCTTTCACATTCAGCAAATCCATCAGTCATCTCTCTCCCTCTTTTCTAATCCTCCACTCTTTTTCCTCCTCCTTACTTCCTCCACAACTTCAACAGCACTTCCACCTCCGTCCCCATGGTGCTCACTGTCATTACATTCTTGACTTTTGCTCTCTCTGACAGCCAAGTCATGATTGTCTTCATGGTGTTATAATTACACCTTATTCGTCGCTGACACCTCATAGAGCCGTAATTATCTCAGCGAACTAATCATCAGTCCACATATGAGGATCAGACTCTCACCAAGTCAAAACCTGTCAGTCAACTGCCCAGCATGCTGCACAAAGAGGTGTGTTTCAGCAGAGACAAATAAATGATCTGGGCTATTGATGCATTATGCATGAGGTTTTGTTGTGTCTCCTACTTGATGCACCTCTCTGAATAAAAATAACAGTGACAGGCGTAATCACAGGGGTTGGGTTTCACCAGTGGCTTTGACAGGTCCATCATATTTAGATTCTCGAGCATGTACCGACTCCACTGAGAATTAGAAATCTATCAAGGAGGACCTTAGAGAGAGAGCTTCTCTGTTTCTCTCTTGTCTCATCTCTTCCTCCTCTTCTTCTTCTTTTTCACCCTGCCGTTACCATTCTCTCTGTTATCAAGAGGTTATTCTCACTTCACTGACGCAAGATGGCTGTGCTATTCGCAAAAACAAGTCACAGGAGTCACGAGGCAGCAGGCAAGCCGTAGTCGCTCTTTATTACCATATGTCAACGTCCGTCACTGCTCAATCATAGGACACTGTCAGTGGCCCAGGATACTTCACAGTTGCTCACTGACTGGGTAAGAGGCTTGTGTCTGACTGGCACATGGGGAGTACGACGGAGCAGAGTCGAGATGGATGACACGGGGGGCCGGAAGCGGGAGGAAAAGTGAAAAATTGTAGGCGAGGAAAGAGATGGAGGAGGACTGCTTTTTTGAATTGCTGTTGATTAAAAGAGCAGAGGAGCTGGATTAGAGGGCAGGAGATGATGGACAATGGGTGAGATAAAGGGAAGGTTGGAAGAGCGGCAGAGGAAAATGTGAAAGAAGGGGCAAGGTGAACAGAGACGGCAGGGGATGGTTTTCTGTCAGATATGATAGAGAGGAAGTAATGCTGTCAGGAAGAGGTAACGGCCTCAGGAGATGTTTTCCATATTGAACAGATTCACTACGCCTTTGCTCACTCAGGAGCAACACCGTTTACAGAGGCCACGCAAAGAGCAAAGCCGGGAAATATGACTCAAGAGGGATGCTGACTTCATTGCATATTACACTTAGCATTTAGCCTGAAACTCTTTAAAGGCCAGGTCATACATTCACAACAGCAACATTCTGGAGCAAAATCAGTTTATTTCAATGGAACTGCTGCAATCAGCAGATCAACTAAAAGAGGAAAATGAAATCTGCAGAAATCTTTTGCATAAAATTCAACTTTAAAATGGAAAATTTGCAGCATGGACAAACAGCTAACAGCTTATAGTTGACACCAGCGTCTTGACAGTGCTAAGCTTCTACTTTCATACAAACCTCCTTTGGCGGAGTACAAACTGCTCCACAAAAGAGGCAAAGTTGTCATGAGATAAGATAGTATCAAGTACATCTCTTCAGTAAACTGTGCTAACCTACTGGCTGGTTGCTAACTGCCTCAGTCACTAACTGCCAGTTAGCGAGTTGGCTATCGTCGCTAACCAGATCACTATAGATAGCACATTGGTCGCTGCTGTTCATTGCAGCGATGCGTCAACCAACGATTTTATATTTAAGATGAACTTACCCCACGTAATTAGTTACGTTAATTAGTATATTCTTTTTTCTTACTGCATTGTTAAATGGCTGCCATGATTTCATTTTGTTTACATTTTGGAAATAAATAAAGGCTTAATTAATAAAAAAAAAAAACATAATTACAACAAACACTAAATTAGATTAATTACATTTCTATGGATAGCTTTGTTGCTGGCTAATGCTAGCATGTTCCCAACTGGCGAGCGTGTTACTAGTTAGCTCACCAGCTAAAGTAAGTTCGCCAACTATCCCTGCAAGAAGTCACTATGTCACCAAGCTTGTAGCACCACCCATTTCACAATGAACTGAAAAGTTAGTCAATATTATACTTAATATTGGAATTCAGTGACTCCAAATTGTAATTTGACTATTGCTACTTCAGTCAACTCCCTTTCTCCTGTTTTCCCCTGTTTTTTGTAGTTTTTCTTTTTTGATTTTGGCATCTAAGAATAGAGGCTGTTGTACAGACTGTAAAGCCCCTTGAGACAAATTTATGATTTGGGGCTATAGTATATAAATAACATTGACTTGACTTACACAAAAAGGTTCCCACCTTGGCTCTCATGTTACATTCAACTTTTCTTTGACTTTCTTAGATTGCTTCCATGACCTTTCAATGTTGTTTTTGGACTAAGAAACATTGCAAAGTGTGTGTGTGTGTGTGTGTGTGTGTGTGTGTTTTGTGTTTCGCCTGGCTACATGACTAATTTCCCCTTTGGGAAAATGAAGTTGAAAAAGTTGAAAAGGAGTGCACAGTCAAAACGGCAGAGCAAAAGTAGAGCAAAAGGGGTGAAAATTCACCATCCAATTCGATGGATGTCTGAAACAAGTTGGTAAACTCATTCTGGCACATTCCTTTAAAGTGACCAGCTCGGAAACGTTCCTGATTTTCCACAAGCTCCCCAGAGAACTGATCCAATTCCCCTGTTTTTTTAAATGCTTCACATTTGCCTCTGAAGTCCCATGGCACTCCAGGAAATGTATTCAGGTGGGTACAGGCAACTTTAAAATATCAATTTACTCACAGCTTTACCCATATTTTCTTTATGTTCTCTACATATACAGACTGTATTAATAGACACAGACCACTGTATTTTGGGATCAAGATGTTGTTATAGCTAACCCTCCGGGTATTATAAGCAAGGTAAAGCCTAATCCCCTGCACCTTCACTGTGCAGCAGTCTGTGCTGCTGATTACCCACTTACAGAGGATTACGCCCACTTTGCTACACATTTTAGAGTGCTAAAACCACCTCCACTAATGCAGCCGAGTACAGCTATTATAATTGTAAGCACGGCTGTGATAATGAAATCCTTTATCTAACTTTCAACACTTACTTTAAGTGTAGGTTAATAGGCTTATATACACAAAGCCAGGGGTTACCAGGTGTTACTACTAATAGTCTGGATTTACAATAGCAGGTCAAGCATCACTGTGTTTGAGGCTGAAGCAGGAAAAAGCCCACCGTTAGGTACATTTAGTCTTTAACAGCTGGTTGTTACCTGCCCGAGGTTCCACTGTCCGGTTGCCATTTGGGTCCATGAAAACAAATCTTCCTCCAGTGAAGTCAGATCCGTAGTCAGACAGGTACAGGAGTGAGGTGTAGTCAAAAGAGCCATAAGTCACCTGAAAGAGTGAGAGAGGAAGACAGTACCTGCATTAAAACGTGACTTTTCACTGCCCTGCTAATAATTAAACTAATTTCTACTAAACACTGAGATTAAAATTAAGACTAAGAGTCTACAGCCATGCTAGCGGCTCTTTAAGGCTGCAGTGCTTTAAGCTAAATGCTACCTCTGCATGTTAACATGCTCACATGCTGTGTAGCAGGTTTAATATTTACCATGTTCACCATCTTAGTTTAGCACATTAGCATGCTAACATCTGCTAATTCACACAAAACACAAAGAACAGCTGAAGTTGATGGGGTTGTCATTAGTGTTGCAGGTATTTGGTCATAAACTAAAGAATTGGACAAATTAACGTTTTGACCTGACAATGGCACTAGATGAAAAGTTAAGGGATCGCCAAAGTTATTACTATTCATCCTGAGGGGAACACGAATGTCTGGACCAAATTTCATGGCAATCCATTCAATAGTTGTCAAGACAGTTCACCAAAAGCCAAAAATGTCAGGGGATCACCAAAGTCAGTACGCTTCATCCGCTGGGGACCATGAATGTCTGTACAGAATTTCATGGCAATCCATCAAATAGTTGTTGAGATATTTTCGACCAAAGTGGTGGAACGAGTGACCGACCGACTAACCGACCGTCAGACTGACATGCCGCTAGAATGGTTAAAATTCAAACTGAGTACCAGCCTAAAGTTAGGAAGCAGTATTTTTTACTAATCAGTGATTGGTTATTAAGTTCAGACATGTATTAAAGGGGCGCTCCACCAATTTTGCACAAAAGGTCAGTTCACTTGTCATGGTGAGTACTACTCAGCCTATGAAAACAGCTAATACAGAAAACATTATACTGAAAACAGCTTAATGTCTTTTGAGGCTTCAGAGAGATGTTTTCAGTCTGAAAAGGTTATCTCAGCTTAGGCTGGGGGAGTAACATTTTTAAACAAAAAGCCTGCGCCACCAATTAGGGGCCTGGAGTTTGAAGGATGAGGGTGGATACAGGGCAAGGTGGGTTGAATGAAGAGACCCTCTCGTGTTGTATTATGGGAAGTGTAGAATCCACTGCTTTTGGAGCTTGACCCATACTAGGGATCACAAGTCAGGCTATCTCAATCTCAGCTGCAAGTACTGAAAGTATAAAAGTATAATAACAAATAGCTGGAGTACCGATTTAACTATGGCTCCTACAAAGTGTGCACATACAGTGTCACTGCTGTGAATCACATTCACTTTTGGTTCCCCAAATGTATTCTGTGAAATCTTAACCAGCATCAGTTTCAAAAGGTCCAAAAAGCTTTTCAATGCTGCATCGTGATCACTTCACACATGATGTCCCTGAAGATTTTATTCTTCATAGTGTAAAGGTGCTTCACGTTTACAACGTGCTGCACTAACTGTCTGACCACACAGAGAACACAACACAGCCTTTAGTACATGGCTTTCCTGTCACTGCAGTATCTCAGCCACATGATTGTGGCCACTGTGTCAGCCATTCTTGGTCTTCCCCTCTCTCATGGGATCACTTGCTGCTGACTCCTCACCTTTACTGCTCTCTTTATAAGACCTTTGGGACTGATTAACTGTGTTTTTTTTATTGGAAAAAGAAATCAACAGTTAGCGTTTGCACTAACAAGAACCTCATGACATCCCAAAGTGAGTACTTGCAAGTTGCACTGCTGCAACTATTTATGCAACAAAATGGATTGTAGTCTTAAGGCAGGCCTGCAATCTGGAGCCCCCGCCT
This sequence comes from Macquaria ambigua, assembly GCA_008360985.2. Lineage (NCBI taxonomy): Eukaryota > Metazoa > Chordata > Actinopteri > Centrarchiformes > Percichthyidae > Macquaria > Macquaria ambigua. Next base: position 49,265 of record VMKM01001241.1, on the reverse strand, counting down.
TAAGATGTAGCGAAATTCATTCATGCAAAATGAACTGTGCTGTGGGCTGTTTATGTTGCACAAGCTACAATAGCACTAATAAGAGATGCCCGGATCCACTGAGCCACTGAGCTCAAACATATAGTGCAGCCTTAATGAAACATCAAAGACAAGTAACAAGGAGTGGCTGTCTTTTCAAAGAGTCAAAACACACTTTTAAACTGAGAGAGTGCTCTCACTTGATCGTACCTCAAAGAACAAAGTGAGCTGCTGAGAGTTTCATGAACTGCTGAAGCAACCTCAAACCACCCTAGTTTAGAAAACACTCGAGTGTTTCCAGCTGGGTTCTATAATTTCAATATGCAACTTTTCACATTACATAACAATGAATTAATAGAAATGAGCAGTGTGCCTCTGGTACGTCTCTACCTGCCTCAATGCCTCATTTACCTGCAACTGCCTTTTTGTTGACAACTGCGATGCTTTGGGTTTGTTATCATTTGTTGTGGACATATTAAATAGTAAACTAGGTTTTCATTTACAAGGTGAGACAGCAAATTAGAATCCTGCCATCAACAACTACAGAGAAAAGAGTGAGAAAAGATCATCATGTATACTCGTATAATAGTATCATGATGCATTGCCAGCTAGGGGTGCTTGATTAGCCCACAGTGTACAACATGATAAAGCAGCATTAACCAGTAGCAGCCGCCAATAGAGGGCACATGTGCTGCACCCTCTTTCCTTATGGGCGCCCTCCCAGCCATGCAATACACACTAATTCAACACTAGCTGCCTCCTGATGCCGCCTCCATCTAATACAAGCAAATTGGTGTAAAAATGGCACCCTAAAACCAATAAAATAATGGAATTCATGAGTGATTGGCTGAGTAGCCAATCAAGACCTCACACAGTTTACTAGCTAGTCGCAAACTTTACGTCTACCATTTGGTGATGGGCAGGTAGCATTCAGTGGCTATCAGAGCTTTTTGGCTGAAAAGAGCTGCCTTTTGCGGTTGACAACGAGGTTGATGAGAGCTGAGTTTGTGGGCCAGACTAAAAGAGGCTAAAACACTCCATTGAACTGAAAGAAAAAATATTGATTAGTGCAGCTTTAAAAGGGTTGGTTCACCCAAAATACACAAAGACATTTTCTCAATTCTACTAGTATCTAGCCATGCAGATAGTTTGGGTTTTATTCACACTACCTGAGCAAACTAAAACTCAAACTATAACACTAGAGGTAAGAGAGAAAAAAATATATTTTTGTAATTTGGGTGAATCGACCCTTTAATGTGTTTTCAAATTGATTCAGGTTCTGTAGTTTCAAGTTCCAAATCAACCAGGGCTGGAGGCTATTTTACAGGAATGATCACTATATTAACTAATGTGCATCTTTACTTCAGCAGCAAGACAAGCCAAGGTCCTGAATGGAAATGCACCTATAATTCAGTTTCATTATGAAGGCAAGTTTATCCATGCCATGAACGAGATAAAACACACTTTCCGTGCTGTCATACTACGACTGGTGCTATCACACCACAACAGCAATATGATCGATGGGAAGAAAATTCACCACCAAAGACATCAGAGGCCATTTACATTTAAATTAGGGTTGGGTTAGCCAATTAGCCCCAAAATAGCGGCAGAGACAGATGGGGAAGAGAAGTGACTCCTTTCAGATTAAATTTTTCCAGCTGTCGAGGGCCAGAGGGAGAGGATGAGGTAACAAATATTAATATGGACGAGGCAACAGCAAACACGCTATGTTCCAAGCAAAGTAAATATGTACTGTTTGTCTCTTTTCCTGTCTCCCGTTTCTCATTTACCAGGAGAAGAATACAGATCAATATTGAGACAGATGCTTCAACAGTTAAATACAGCCTCCAGGCCTATAGTTTAAAAATCTTTCCAAAAACAACATTCAGGGATGACAGCTGTATTACACTAAATTGCAATGTTTTTTATCAGCCTTAAGAAGAACCATTAAATAACATCAAATATACTCCCAATCAGAAGAATTCCTATCAATTCAGGAGTTACACACCATAATATGTTTCCACTTTTTAACTAAATAAGTAAAGCATTGAAACTTTTTCTCCCCAGACAGACAACCATTTGTTTAAAACTTTCCTCAAGGTCTTCTTTCAATCCCAGAGCAACTTTAACGTCTCATGACAACAAACAAAGTCTAAAGTGAAAGACTAAGATTAAAGCAGTGACAAAAAACCTGCATGAATATTTATAAAGAATGAACGAGGTATGACGTGAACAGTTTACATAACAGAACAGAGGCATGGGCAATAGGAAATTAAGAAGCTGCCTTGGAGGGGAATACCACTTATCTATTATCTCAAGATCTAAAACTTGTAGCAGAACAATGTTTGAACTGAGAGAACCAAAGGGGATTGTCCGGGCACAAAAACTGACTGTACTTCCTATTTTCCAAAGTTCAGTATTTAGGCATACAATCTAAAATTAATTTCAAGATGATCAAAGTGCATCCATCAGTTTTCTGCTGCTAATCTGATTTCAGGTCGCATTGGCAGCAGGCTAAAGGTCGGGGTATGTTTGAAACTACTTTTGAGCGGCGTGTTTTTCAACCATGTCTTAGCGCAAAAGTGTTTATAGCTGTTAAAAACAGCCATACTCAAAGGCGGGGTGAAAAGCCTGCCATCACAGAGAGGAGCGACATGCGCTAATTGTTCAAATGAGGATAACAGCGCACCGTTTCGGACAGTCTTGTTTTGAAAGCATTCATGATGTTGCACTCATTTGTACACACGGAGGTGGCAGAAAAAGTTGTGTGAAGAATGAAAAAAAGAGAGCTTGAGAGAGAAGTTCTAATCTGAATTGCCTGTTTTGGAAAGTTACAAAAAAAGCCGGACACATCCCCTCGTTTTTGACGTCAGAAAGATGTGGGCAGAAGGGGTTTCATAGCCTGATGGATGCTGCTTAAAGGGTGCAAAGTCCTCCAGCTCTTTCTGCGCGACCCCAAGGTGTTCCCAGGCCTCCCAGTTGAACCCTGAAAAACCTCCACAGGGACGCGTCAAAGGAGGCATCCTGATCAGATGCCTAAACCACCTCAACCACCTTTCAGTGCAAAAGAGCATTGACTCTACTCCAAGCTCCTTCTGAATGTCAGAGGTCTTCACCCTTTTGCTCCCAATCTTGACTGGCTTGTTGAAGTTGCTGTCGCCAAGCAGCTCGGGAATTACTCGAGACACAAAATCCATGGGTCTTTCTGGAAGCTATTTTTTACCTGTAGCTCTTTGCACATACCCCCTAGAGTCGTAATTACATTTACACAGCCAAAACCGCCTCGTCTAAAATATCCATTCGGTGCTCAGTCTCCTTGTGCGCATTTCAAAAGGTGGATAAGTGTGTTTCAATCGAGTCAAATCATCCTTCCTCAGATTTCTTCATGTCTTCCAAAAGTGTGGTAAGTTTGCATAGTAGCACAGTTCCCTGGATGGTAATAGCGGCCATAATCATTAGTTTCTAGCCGAGGCTGAGCTAGCGCAGCCCAGCCGCCCTGTGGAAACCCATTTCGGCAGCTTGTATCGGAAATCAAGTTCTTTCAGTCACTACCGAAACCTCATGAACATAGGGGAGGGCTGGAAGGTAGACTGACTGGTAAATCGAAAGTGTTGCCTTCAGGTTCAGCCAATCCATTCGAGATATTAAGATGATTCCCATCAGCTCATTTAATGGGAGAAGATGACATCTTAGCCATGTCATTTGGGAGGCACCAATCCCAGTACCAAGTCTAGAACTTAGACTCAGGGTCACATCTAACCGATACATTATGGTATTGGCTAAACCCAATTAGCCAGATTAGTGCTTCTCTACAAGTTATCCAAGATAGAAGGAGTCATGACTCTGTTTTTGGTGCGTTACCTTATCTATGTGTGGGTGCCAGTACTCGTCGTGTTGGGTCTTGGCTGCCGTGCTGTTGATTCTGGAGAAGAAGGTGGGCTTGGTGAGGTACATCAGAGTCGGGTCCAAACCAAACGTCTCGGCAATAACGGTCTGGATTCGCCCACGTACATCTCTAAAGGTGAAAAACAGACACAACATGTCAGATTGAAAGATATGTCTCAATTACTTAAAGAAGTATGATTTATGACCATGATACAGTGAGCAACTTTGGGCCTCTCGTCAAGAGGGTGTCACAACTGCTGACACTGTTCAGCAGCTAAGGGTTTATGTGGACTGATATCTATACAAACACTTTCGGACCTCAACTGCTACTGGCAATTGTTTGTGACAATATTAAATCTCTTTTCATGTGGGTGCTCATGATGTTTTTTGCAGTATTCAATAATCCAAAAGGTGTGCATATACACGGCAGGCATAAAAATCCATACATCCATTTTGCAGACTAACAACATCATTACATGCTATTGATCATTCAATACCTCTTCAAATATAAGAGAATGCTGCCAAAGGCATTATAATAAGGAAATGTGTTTGCTATTATTGTGTGCCATCATTTCAGTGTCACTTTTCAAAAAAATGTCAAGTATCTCATTTTGGAGCAAAACTCTAACAATGTGCAATAAATGCATGGCTGATTTTGAATTAAGGTTCCTTAGTCACCTGTAAAGCTGGAAATCCTCTTGTGTGAACACGTCCCTGATTTGATCCCCAAAATACCTGCAGCCACATCCCGCCACACAATCACAGACAGACAGTTCCGGACGCAGACAAAGCCAATCAGAGACACATGAGCAGACAGACACAAACACGAGCACAGACACAGCAGAGGGGGGAAAGAGAGCAGAGGAGATGGGATCTGTTAGCATAAATTAACTTTGCGCAGCATGGCACAGTGCACCATTACCCAGATGGGTGTACCACCCATCCATTCAAACACAGCAGATAGTAAACGTCTGACTGCTTCTCATGAGAAAGTCTCCAGTGGGGAGCGAAGGGTGGGAAGCAGGGTGGGAGTGTTATCGTCATCACTTCCTGATTAAAATCACCCAGATGGTCCCTGAGGATCCCTGCCCAGTGGGACGGGAGAGAGACGGGAGGAAACAGGGTGAAGAATTAATGAAGGGAGGTGGTATAGGGGAGGGTGGAGGATAGAGAGGAGCAGATGATCCAAATAAAACTGGGTTCTGCTGGCAGTGATTAATGAGGGTCGTATGGGTTGCTGGACCTGGAGAAGACAGCTCACAAGGACCAGCATTAGTGAGATTGATGACTAACTCCATATTTTGGCGACTATATTTCTGCAAATGTTACATATTATGCAGGATGTCATTCATGCGGGCACAAAAATAGTGTAGACACTCTGAGTAGTATGGAGCATACCGTGTGCGTCTAAATTTTGGACAAATGTGGGCTTTCTTGGCTGACACCGGTGGCAATATATCTTAACTGAAGGTGCTCATTTTTATGTAGAGAATGGGGATATGTTAATGGGAGCACTGTCATGGCAACGGTCTTGACAAATAGTGAATTATCTAGTAAGCTCACCAATACTTTTGGATTACACACAGAAGACTTTGTGTTTAAAAGACTGTATCAGTGATTTTGTTCTGGGATGTCAGGGTGTTCTTGAATGCACCCCAGTGGAGACTTCAACATAGTAATGAAGGACTAGCTACATATCGGAGGAAAGTTTCAAGTTTCTGCAAATTTATTTTAATTAAGTACTGAAATGAATGGAAACTAACAGCTGGCTGAAAGAGCATTCTTAAATTTATCTTTTGCATGATTTGGAAAACGGTCAGCAAAACTGTAAAAACATGCAAAACCACCAATTTGGGCCTATATATATATTTCTGCAAATGTTACATATTATGCAGGATGTCATTCATGCGGGCACAAAAATAGTGTAGACACAGAGAAAAACAAATAAAGACAAGGTATACTTTCCCACCTGTAGATGTTGACAAACTGTTTTCCCATCGACAGCGCTCCAGAGTGCAGGTCCAGTATGGAAGCCTGCAGCAGGGGTCAAAAGAAAAACAGGAATCAGTGCAAATGACAAATCAGCTGGACAAATAAATAGCGGCTGTTGATGCACACCACTACATGCATGGCACAGTCATTGTTTCAAGGTTTAGCGCTGTTCCCTCTGTGGCCTTTTCGTGGCGTTCTCACTCTGCCCTTTACTTGTTATTGCTTGTCAACTCCTTTGGGACACTGCTCCGTTTTTCACAAGCCAAAAAAAAGTCATTTTCTCAGAAGTCCCCCCGTTGCTTCCCCTCCCTTCACTTAAGTGTCTTAACACTCCATAAACAGTGCCTTTATTGGCTGAGGACAAGGCAGCTGGGGACGCGGAGCAGGAGGTAGGGCATGCCAGGGACATCCAGACATCTCTGGACAAGAACGTGGCTCCACGTTTTATCTGCCAGAGTGGCAGGAGCTCTGCTTATTGTGCCAGCCTGCCTTCTAGTGTCAGGAGAGCGTCATTACAGCAGGGAGTCCGAGCAAAAAATAACCATAATGCAGAACTACTTGGAATACTGTTATATCTAGCAAGAAAGATTATCCTTAAATATTGGATTTCTTCAGTGGAAGACTAATAACCTGGAACTGACTATGGCCGACATCAGTAACTTGAGTGTAGTGAAGTCAAATGTAGTAGCATTGTGTTTTTTCCTTTCCTCTTTTTTGGGGGAGCGAGGGGTTATGTAATTGTGCATAGTATTGTGTGGTAAATGTGGTTCTGCACGTATTTCTGACTGGATACACTTTGATTGTTACATCTTCAGTAGGAAGGAGGTGGTCTGGAGCGGAGTGCCACAGGCAGGGTAGGAAAGTTGAAACTAATTGTGATTCAGACAACAATGAAGCTCTACGGCACAGAGTACAAAAGATACACCAGGCTTTGGATACCGCACACAATCCTTGTTAGTAGCATGCATTCATTTTTGGTTTTGGTCTTTTAATGGGGTTTGTTGACAATAAGAAAAATACCTGCACAAGATTGTACAAGATTTGGCAGTGGCCTACCCAACCCTTTTCAAGCAAGAAATGACCAACTTCAAACGATCCTTTTTATTCCTGTTTGTCATTTCAGTCGGAATTCTCCTCCCCTTCTGCTATCTGCGTGTTACCGTTTTGCGAGGCCACCGTCGCTGCATCCTGGGGTTTGCACCGCCCAAGACGATTGTGATTGGTTTAAAGAAGTACAAACAAGCTAGAGCATTTTTCCCCTATACCAGAATGATAATGGGTTCAGCCAGACCTTTCTCCAACCATCAGTTCTGGGATGTCAGGGTGTTCTTGAATGCACCCCAGTGGAGACTTCAACATAGTAATGAAGGACTAGCTACATATCGGAGGAAAGTTTCAAGTTTCTGCAAATTTATTTTAATTAAGTACTGAAATGAATGGAAACTAACAGCTGGCTGAAAGAGCATTCTTAAATGTATCTTTTGCATGATTTGGAAAACGGTCAGCAAAACTGTAAAAACATGCAAAACCACCAATTTGGGCCCATATAAATGAATGTCAGGAGAAAGGCAAATGACCTGCAAAGAGATGAACACTAGAAGAAACAAGTGGAGGGGAATGTCTTCTGATGAAATAAAACACCACTCAGTCAAGCACACTAACCAGGTATGTATTAGTCCCTGCCTTCCTGTTAAATTATAAATAAATCCAATAATTCCATTTGGTGATGTACTTACTCCTCCCTCTGACCCAGCCAACGCCAGCCCTCTCTCAGCCAGCCTGTGTGACAGAGACAGATAGTATTACAAATGATTCGGCTGCACTAGAGAGATAGAGGACAGTGAATGGAAAAACAACTAGGGAAGAAGAGGAGGAGAAGGAGATGAGACGCAGTTCACTTTGTATGACAGTTTTTACCTCCTGAGGACCCGAGCCTCCTCCCTCGTCACCATGCCGTCTGTGACAGCACGGCCACACTTCTGAGGGGTGCATCCTGGGAGAGAGACACGTGAGAGAGGATTTGGAAAATAATGTTAAGAGTATCTCGGTGCAGCATCCTCTGGTTTTGGAGGCTTTGGGCCCCATAGCAGAGAGAGAAAGTGGCTGCTAGAGAAACAAAGTGCAAGGTAAGGAGTTCATTGGAGTTCTGCTCATTAACGCCACAAAATTCAGGGCTTCCCTCCAACCTCCTGACAATTATAATTTATTGCCCGCAGCCTGAGCCTTCCGCTGTGTTTTCTTTAGACACTGGAGATGCACCGTTTGAACTCCTAGCAGCCCACATGTTTAATAAGACAAATTTCCAATTTGTACTCATCTTTCTGCCAAGGATAGTCTCAAAACTGCTTCAAGTTTCACCGGAGACTCGGCAGACAGCTTTATCCAATCAATTTGGAAGTGTCTGCATTCAAATGAGCTGTGTTTGGAAATCAGGAGTGCTTTGATTCCAATAAGATAATAAATATTTGAGTCAAATATTTCCTTATTATTCATTTCATATTTCTGTTTATTTCCAGCACACTGGAATGAACTGTGAATAAATGCCAGTTTTATTGGCCAACTGGACATCTGCCTCTGTCATCCATCAGCCACCTGACCGTGGCCTACTTGCTCACCTTTACTCACTCTTAGAGCTGAAATGATTTTGCAACTATTTTGATAAGTGATGAATTGTTGAACTCTGCTCACTGCTCTGACCACAGTGACTTCACATGGTGTATGAACACATCTCTATGTAGGAAGCAGAGGTGCGTATTAGATCTCTCTCTCTTTAGCCTTGTATTTAAGTGCATCAACAAACTGGTTAGTATTTGCTCCCACACACTGCTCTCTTGGTTGCAACCATTATTTCAGTTGGTCCACTGATCAAATGTGAATTCCTAGAGAAGAAATATGGTATGATTATGGTCACGTAGGCTTGTACTATATTGCCATCTAGTGGATTACTTCCATACTGTTTCACACTGTTGCAGGAATCAGAAGAAAATTGTTTGAATTTAGTTTTCATAACATTGATTGAGAGAATTACATTATTTAGCAAATGAGACTTTAAGTTCCAGTTTTGGTGTTTGTTATAATGCTAACAGGAATTCACAGAAATCCAGTATGATGGCACATAAGAGAACAGTGTTTTCCAACTTCTAAAATGTTGTGAATGATTCATTCTCATGTTAAACTACTTAAAGGCAGAGCAGAATCCAACACCAGAAATGTGTACAGGTAACTGGATTAGCAAGGTATTTATCAAGTAGATATAAGTAGACCTGACTTTATCCTGCCCCAGTCATGTTTACACAGCAGAGAGGTGTCAGCTGGTTGCCTGACACAGTAAAGTGCAATGCCCAGAGTTCTCACCTGGATAGCGTTTGTAGTTCTCGTAGTCTTCAGAGCACTGGACGGTGTAGACCCTGGGCTGGGGAGAGACCAGCTCACCCTGGCTGACCAGTGTTTCTGTGATGTCACTGTCCAGAGAGGTCATGTACAGCCAGACAGCCGCACCGCACACGGACAGGGCGACCAGCAGCAAGGCCACAGGCCCTCTGTACCCCCTCCACGCAGATCCCTGCCGCAGTGCATTCCCTCTGACCAAGACAGAACAAAAGGTCACGATGATAAACTGAATTTGACCAACTGTTGCAGTGTTGTCCATTCCACTCTCTTAACTAAAACAAAGAATTGCTGTAGACATTACTCTTAATGTACTAATCCTATTCTCATTTCTAAACATTCTCTAAACACTTGGGCGTTTGTACCCCGCTGTGTAGTTCTGCAGTTGCCAGGGGGGATGTGGAAAGATTGTGATAGTAGCTCAACTAATTAAAAAAGAAAAATAGTAAAAAGTACAAATGTAGAAAGAAATGAATGTCTTGATTAATTACAAACATTTATTCATGCAATTAACAGTTTTTTAGTTATTTCAGCATTTATGTATGCATTATTCTTTTATTTATTAATGATCATATTTATTTATTTATTCTTTTTTGATTATTATTATTATTATGGTTGCGTCATTTTTCGTCCTCCATATCAATAACACTAACAGGACAATGCGATATGTGGAAGTAGCAGGTGGTAAATTAAAGCTAGGTGCACTATCAACTCCAAGTCATAACCACGTTATGGTAAACAAAAACACAAATTAAGCATTAGCATGTACGTACTGCATTTACACCTATACTTGCAGTATCAGTTTGACACTGACGTTACTATCATGGTTTTAGCTAGGTCCTAGTTAAAGTGTCCACCTCGTTTGGCATGATGACAGTACCTAACTAGCACACCCTCTCCTTCCACCCTGTTTAGCTTGACACAGGCAGGACACTAGCATCGTTTTATTCACTTACCTTTTAATTTTCTTCTCTATTTCAGTGGCATTCGAGCCCTGCGCATTTCTCAGTCGCAGTAGCGCCATTTCGACTCAAAACGTCTGCTACGTAGCATTTACAATATACCGTCACACACGGTTATTCTTGCCTTGACTAACCATAGTGCAAACACACGCACACACCCCGCCAACGGCTTCCACGGCCACCTGAATCTCTCTTCACTTCCTGGTGGACTCGTATCCGCCAACCCATTGGCTCCCCGGAAGGGAAAGCAGCGTTTTCATTGGACCACGTCCACGTCCAATTGAGTTCGACTACAGCGCACAGCTGCAAAAACAGGAAACGTAGGCTACAGTAGAGCTATATCCTAAACCTGTATTTGATACGTTGAACTTTTACATAATGTAGCATGAATTCTTCCATCCATTGCTCTGCCCGCTGAGACTAAATTAATCGATTACCTACACGGCGTATTTTCATTGAAACGACGGGAAGCGGTAGACAGAGGCGTTTCTTGTGCAGAAAAAGTGATCTGCCTCACAACAGCAGCCTCCTCGCAGTGTCAGTCATCTCATCAATATCCCATCTCTGGTTCTTCTACTGTCCTGGTGAGTCAAACAAAGGATCTAATGTGCATTCACAAAAATAAACACACGCCCGTACTGTTCCTAATGTGAAGCTCTGTTCATCCCTGCAGTCTGTAACAGGCAGAATGACGTGTCCACCTTGGCCTAAAGGGAAGAAACTGGTTCACCTGGATTTGAAAGGTGCCCCCCCAAGAGTAGAGTACCTTCACAAGGTAAGAGCCCAGCAGCTTCCTCTGTGATCTGCTTCAGCGCATATTTGCACCTCTCATGTTTGCTGCCCACTAATGTGTGTTTCATCTCCTCAGTTGATCAAGCTGTTCTCTCAGCTGGGAGTCGATGGCCTGCTGGTGGAGTACGAGGACATGTTTCCCTATGAGGGGGAGCTGAAGCTGCTGCGGGCCACAGCACAGCCTGCTTACAGGTGCAGTTTGGGACGTAAACACCGGACATTGATTATTCCATTCCTGATTTATGGGCTGATTGTTCTTTATCTGCCTTATCATGCTGTGAGATCCTGTAATAAAATTATACTCCTTCCTTCGTGCAATAGAGATGAAACTTTTATGTGCACGTCTGGTGTGCCATAAATTGCTTTGGTTCAGTAAGTTCATTAAGTTAGTGTTATGTCTGTTTACTATCTGCTCTTTTTTGCAGCCGAGAGGAGGTACTATCTATGCAGGAATTTGCCCAATCTAAGGGCATGGAGATCATCCCACTTGTGCAGACATTTGGTCACATGGAGGTGAGGCAAACATCCTGCTCTCCTGTTTATAACTGTTTGTAATGGCTACAAATGCCCAGTTTTCAGATGGTGTTCAGTATCGGTGTTTGCCCCTATTTTCACAATTTGTCTCAATGACCCACCGCCGTCCCTTCTCTGTCATAGTTTGTGTTGAAGCATCGGCCCATGTGGAGCCTGAGAGAGGTGCCATACTGTGTGGGTACCCTGAATCCCCACAAAGAAGAGGGCGTGAGGCTGGTGATTGAGATGCTGAGGCAGGTGGTGAAGATGCACCCGGGCCTGGACACACTGCACATTGGAGCAGATGAGGTGAGGACTAGTGTTTTGTTAAAAGTGAAGTTGTTATGGTAGAAAAGTGTCATCAATTCTCTCGTGTCCGTGTCTCCGATTCCTCAAGGTGTACATCCTCGGCGAGGGGGAGGAGTCCAAACTGTGGTTGGCGTCACCCGGACGCACAGTGGAGCAGCTTTTCCTGAGTCATGTGACCAAGGTGGCCAAGGCCATCAAGGAGGCGTGGCCTCACATGACCATCATCATGTGGGATGATATGATGAGAGGCATGAGCCAGGACACACTGAAAGGTGAGGAAGAAATAGAGTTGGTTCACACTAAACCAGGAGATCACTGATATTTCAAATACATAAGAGTAGACAGAGGCATTGTTGCTGTTGAAGCTTTCAGATTTACTTTAAAACTATCATCAGGGGCAGGTAAAGGTGGCAAAAAACAATAGCTAACAAAGTCAACTACTCAACTACATTCTGGGGGGAAATGTTGTACTTTTTACTCCACTCCATTTATTTGACACGTGTAGTTACTAGTTACTTTACACATTAGGATTTTACACTCAAAACATAATAAAATGCGATGCATTGTTACAGATTAAACTACACTAAAATAGAATTTTCACTTTGACCAACTACAACAATAAAATGCTACTTTTACATTACTGCATAAGCAAGAAAACTCTAGTAATATAATATATAATAGTGTATCACTCACTGGACATGGGACATTCTTCTGCATTGAGCACCCCTACTTTTGATACTTTAAGTACATTTAGCTAAAAATACCTACATATTTTTTCTTGCAGTAACAGTTCTAATCCAGGACTTTTACATGTAATGACACATTTTTAAAGTGTGGTATTGCTACTTTTACTTAACTGTTAGGGATCTAAATACTTATTCCACCACTGAGTGTAGATGGATGGATAGTAACAGTAATGGAGCAGCTATACACTTGTACAGACAAATCTGTGTCTTTAAGTCTTTTTGTTCTTTTGGGACAGATAGCGGTCTAGTGGGACTTGTCCAGCCCATGTTGTGGGACTACACCCCTAATCTGGATGTGGACAAAACTGGTAGGAACTGTATGGAAATTAGTATGCAAACATTGGGCTCTTATACATGATCAAACAGTCTGCAACATGCACAGAGCTTTGTTAGCAGTGATGTATATTCTCTAAATGTGTTATCCAGTGTCTCTGCTGGAGAAGTACTGCAGTGCCGGTATGTCAGACCTGTGGGCGGCCAGCTCCTTCAAAGGCTCCACCAGTGTTTACACCTGTGTGCCCAGCACGCAGAGACATGTGGATAATCATTTGCAGTGGCTGAAGGTGGCCGCTTCTTTATCTGCAAGTGTAAACCTACAGGGCATCGCCATCACAGGCTGGCAAAGGTAAGTATTAGAGGAATTTCTCATATTCTACTTTGTTGGTGCAAGTATGGAGGTGGTGGAAGCCTAGAGGGTGCAGGATGAGGCTTATGGCTGAATGATTACTAGTTTGAATCCAGGACTGTGTATGTGGTTGGTAGAAATTAATGTGTAATGCCATGGATATCTTAGACTAAGTGCCAGATTCCTTTTGTACGTCTGTGCAGTGGTGGAGAGTAACTAAGTACATTTACTGTACTTAAGTAAAGTACCTCAAAATTTTATTTTCTGCTACTTTATACTTCTAGTCCTCTACAAATCAGAGGGAAGTGTACTTTTTACTCCACTTCCTTTATTTTGAGCTTTAGCTTTAGTTACTTTCAGGTTCATATTAATAATCCAAAATATAATCAAATATATCAAATAAATTAAAATTATCAAGATATATAGATATATCCATAATCATAATCCAACAATATAATCTACATTATTTTGAAATGAAGCTATTCTGTATTCTATAAATTAGTACTTTTACTTTTGGTACTATAAGTACATTTTGATGCTAATACTTTTTTACTTTTACCTGAACCTTGAGTTTTTCCAATATTATGTCCATTAACACAGAGCTTTTGACGTGGTCCATTTTTTTCCCACCATCAGGTATGACCACCTGTCGGTGCTGTGTGAGCTGATGTCTGTGGCTCTTCCATCCCTAGCAGCCTGTCTCCAGACACTCAACCATGGTCAGTTCAGTGCTGAGGCTCAAAGCAAAGTAACTGAGAGACTGGGTATTTCCTCAGTGGAGGTAGAGGTCATGGGCAGGTGAGGTCTGGCACTGTTTTATGAACTACACTACACAGTCACTGTATAGTATGTACGGTATGTATTTTGTTCCATGTGGCCTTCAGGACTTCTGCAGACGACTCGCTGTTCCCAGGAAGGAGGCTGGCTGAGTTAACTGTGGAGCTCAATTCACTGCTGAACTCAGAGGACATACGATTGTTTGAAAACGACATGTGAGTCGTGTGGGCTGTGATCGCAAGATTTCATTTCCAATGTCTCATCTACGTTAGAAAGAATAGTTACTACAGTTAATACTTATTTGCTTTCTTGGTGAGAGTTAAACGAGAAGATTGATACCACTCTCATGTCTGTACGCTAGAGATATAACCAGCAGCTAGTTAGCATAGCTTAGCATAAAGACTGAAAACAGGTAAACAGCTAGTCTCGGACATGCCCTCATTATATTGTAAGTTGGTTACTTTTTACAGTTCAAGCAGTATATTTGAACTCTTAAAGAAATAGTTCAACATTTTGGAGATTTAGGACATTTTAGGAACTCTTGGAGAACAGCCAGGTGCAGTGACCAGGAAGTCACTGCACCCAACCACGAAATAGTCCAGCACATAACTCCCCCCATAACACCACAAAGTTGTCATTTTTACACATCAGTTTTTGAACAAATTAAAAAAACGAGATATAACGTGTTAATTAATGAGCTTTAGAGGTGCTGGTAGACACATTATGTTACCTTTGTACTGAGCCAAGCTAGCTGTGTCCCCCTGCGTCCACTCTTTGTGCTAAGCTAAGCTAACCGGCTGCAGCTTCATATTTAGCGTACAGACGTTGAAGTGGTATCGATCTTCTCATCTAACTCTCAGCAAGAAAGCGAATAAGCTTATTTCCCTAAAAATGTCAAACTATTCCTTTAGCCTTGGCAGAAACAGACAAACCTTTTACTTCTACAACAGGTGAATAAGTGTATGCTTGTGCTACTGCAGGTTTGTAAGAGGATGGTTCAGCCCCTACCACCGCCAGAGGAAGATGGTAACCCCTCTCATCACCATGCAGATTCACAGCCAAGCATCAACGTGAGAATAATTTGTTATATTACAGCTACACTATCTGCACACTTTGCCTTGCTTTTCTGAATCATGTTTAGCCTTTAACAAAAACCCCACCGGATCTTGCCCCCTCAGGTATTTGACTACACTACAACAGAAGGTGGAGGCCGTGAGAGAAGAGATGGTGCGTCTTTACCCAAATTCAACAGCCCAGGAGTGGATAGAGGAACACGTCAGCCCAGTAATGGTTCCTTTACAGAAGATAACGACGGATATCAGAGCCTGTGTGAAGGAGATGGTGCCATAGAATATTTTGTCGGCTCAGAATCAAACTGCTTTTATGATGAATTCCGATACTGGTCTTTAAATTCTTTTGCAACCAGCACTGAAATTAACAGGAGTGATTTTCTGTGTAAATTTGCGCTTACCCAAGAGCAAACTGGCGTATGTAAATTGCACTCATTATAGCAAAGAAAGGACATATTAAAAGAGGACTTTGGGTTTATAAAACAACTTTATATAATTCCTCCAAATGTATCAAAGTAAACAAAGACAATAAAATCAACCAACAAAAAAAAACCTTCTCATTGTCTTTCAAGCAGAGCAGAACTCACTGACATTGCCATTACACAGCCCTGATTCCATACACTTTATAAGGAAAAAATAAAGTTAGACCGACGCACTAAAGTGTTTGCCTGAGATTCAAGTCTTTGGTTCACAAAAAGTACATAAATGTTAAAAGTCAGAACAGCAACAGGCCAAAGAGTTTCACACATGATTCACTCTCGATTGAGCCACGAAAATCCCTCATGCTTGATTACAGTTTGCACGTGCATTCATCTGGATTGCGGACTGGGTATGAATAAACATGCAAAAGGCTGGGTGGTCCAGAAAGCTGTGGGCAAAGCACTTTCCATTGACTTGACACACATAAACACTTATTAGAGTTCAGTAGGAAGGCACGGTAAATCTGTAATCTGGAGTGTATTCTCAAATAGTAATTAGAACAAAAAAGCTAAAGGCATAATATTCATTTACAGAGAGCTACATTTACAGTACAATGACAGATAAAGTCTCTTTTTTCCATATTTCCTGGAACTGTTTTAGAAAACTTTGACTAAACTATGAAACATTTGCATGACAAAACATTTAATTGGATGATTTTTCCACCCCAGTTCACATGGAAATCAAATAAAAAAATGTAGCCTCCCTACGCTATAGACAGGAAGGAAATCTGCGAGGAGACACTGAAAGAGGCTATATCCTTGGCGTTACATGTACATGCTAACAGTGTGAAATGTAATGAGGGAAGCACTAAAACGGCACCCTCTGTAATGCCTTAGCAATGCCATAATGCCCCCATTTCAATCCACCCAAAGTTACAGCAAGGTCGCGAGTCACAGAGAGATCAGAGTTTGTCTGCTTCATCATCTGAATCAGTGCTGTTGTCCAAAGAATCTTCCTCCACCTCCTCCTCCTCCTCTCCATACTCTGCCTCTTCCTCCTGCTGCCTGCGTTGCTGCAGCTCCTCCAGCCCCAGGAAGCGCTTCAGCAATGCAGCCACTGCCTCCACATCGCTGACCGGTGACAGATGGGACAAAAGGAGAACAGGGATATACTTTATTATTTTAGCATATTTGTTTTGCTTTTTTCTTCCAACTATAGTTTGGCTTTAATAATCAGACAATAAGAAGACTATGAATCTAGGTTTAAGAAAACAACTGAAAGTCATGATAACGTGGGTAAAAACTGTAAATTCATTCATGACTGTTAACAATAGAATCCTTTTTTCTGAGTATATGTGACAGCTGATGGGGATCCAAATATATAAATAAATAAACAATACATTATACATATATGCATTAATTGTTTTTTGGCTACACTGGGGAAGTGTAACAAGCTGCAATCACTGCAAGTCGCCCGACAGCGTGGAGAGGCAGACCCTAACAGTAACAATGAAAACTTCTACATAGACAGGGAATAACAAAATGCAAACGCATTGAATTGCTATTGCTGAAAAGAATTCAGGCCTGAAATATCAAAGAGGATGTGATATAACTCAATTACAACTTTGATGCGTTGGAACTGTCAGCAGCAGATACCAACCTGCGCCCCCCCAGTGTGGCACTCTGAGTCAGGGGGTAGGAGAAGCCTGCAGCCAGCCGCAGCATCAGCAGGTAGCCCTTCCCCAAATAGCGAACCCTCTCTTCCTGGATGCTGATGTCACACAGCTGTGTCAGATCCAACACAACTGAGAAAGAGAAAGGGGGAAAAAAAGACTTTAGATCTAATATTCTGCACTCTCAAACAACTAGTGGAGGCTACTGTACTGAGTAACCCACCCTGTGGTGTTACTGACCTTTCTCTTGCCCCTTCCTCCACAACGTCAGGATTAAAGCGTACAAGCTGAAGCTCTTGAGCTCAATCAGGTTCTTGGTTTTGTCAAACACAGCCTCCTCCCATTCCTCCATGTTCTGCATGGCTACAAACAGACAGCCAGTCACGTAGAAAAGCTTCCACAAGATGCTGTCTGTGAGATCCATATAACACATAAAATATAAAATAAAAAATAAAAAACGGGAAGCAGCATGAGTTGCAAATGTGGAAATTTATGTAAATCGAAAGTGCAAATTGATTAACAGACGATGTAAATTCAATTTGTGTACCTGAGCTGTAGTATGCAGCTGCCAACCCAACAGAGGCTATACCTGCAGTTAAAATGAGATGGTTCTTATTTTGCAGGCAATACAGGGAGAGAGCAGAGTTTGAGCGTATTGAGGGGATAGTGGATGGCTTAGTGTGTGAGATTTATTTCATATTTCAGTGTATAGATTGGATGAACATTTGCACACACACTTACCGACAAGAAGAGACCAGGAGCGAATGCCCGGGGATCTCTTCAGGTGGAGCAGGGTGAAGCTCTGCTCCTCTACTGTCATGTATCCCATCTGAACAGAGGCAAGGATATGAATCTAGAACTTCAATTATACTAAAAAGCCTATTTCACATGACCATAATACCCCTACCTTAAAGGGCCACTTCACCCAAATCACAAAAAATATATATGTTCTTACTTGTCTCTAGTGGTATCTTGCCATGCAGACAGGTTTGGTTTTATGCACCCAGGTTTTTAGATATCCACCTCTGAGATTTCAGCTGCCACATTTATTACCTCATCTTAAGGCCCCATCCTGGAGAGGCATTTCAAGACATGCCTTCCGTAAAGAAAGACCTATTTATAAACTCTGTTGAGAAATATGCACCATTAAATCACAATGAATGGCATAACCATTGCCTTAATGTGGGTCCTGTTTCACTACCAGTGAGTCTTGAGGAGACACTTCAGGACAGAGCCTCATTGTATCTAAATCTAGTTTTAAGATCTTCATTATTTCAGTTTTGAGCTTGTATGTTGCATATTTCTAAATTAATATTTTTAATCAAATTACCACACATCAAATCTGGGCCCAGGCAGTGTTCTACCTTATAAAAACTGTATACAATGCACAGAGAGTGGAAGTAATAAGGGGTCAATAGGGGCCCATCCCTCAAGTTTTCCCTCAGCTCCCTGGTAGGTTAATCCAGCCATGGTCTGTCCAGGTTACTCAGGATAATCCAGATACATTTCTGACAACAACACTATTTTCTACCTGAAGAAATAGTCCTAAACCTGAAATCTGTTGACAGTATGTTCTGAGGATTTATCCAGAGTAACCAGGGCATGGTTACTGGAGAGACACATCACTGTTTCTACATTTTTCAGTCCTTTGAGTGGCACACATGGAAGTCCATTCACTTCCATTTTATTGGGGTGGGGGAAGAAAGAGATGAATATCTCCATACCTCAGCACATAAAACCCAAACCTGGCTTCACATCACAAGAGGCAAGGGATAAAAATATATTATGATTTTGCGATTTGAGTGAATTGACACTTTAATTCGATCTGAAAACCCAACAAGACAAGAAAGATGCTCCTGCTGATGATAGTGATTGGATGTGATGGATGAGAATTGCCCATACATCACTGTCTCACCATAGCTATATACATATACCAACTATGCGACATTTTGTATCACTTACCTTAAACTCTTCTTTCTTTCTGTAAACTTCCGCCTTACAGATTCACCAAAAGAGCACTCATACGAGGAAACACATGCAGTGAATTATGAGGAAGTTGTTTTCATGTTACTGCAACAACTGGTCTTGAATGGGTGAACTTCCTTCCTGGATCCGCCTGTTCCGATTGGACGGGTTCACTTTCACTCCGCCTTCAAAATAAAAGCAAAAAATTGAACAATTTAAGAGAAAAGATGCATTTGGCTGTGTAGTCTGTTTACTACGCACGCCTTTCGATTTTCTACAACACAACGGCATCTTAAAAACCAAATTCTTTTCGTTTCGTACTGAACTAGACTTAACTTTCCCATTATTTTGACAGATACTTTTTCGTCTTGTTCTGTCACGTACTTTCAAAAATCAAAGCCTTGGAAGTTCTCCCAGGATAGCTTGTCGCGCCTGGTAAAGGAGACACTTCCAGATCGATTTGGAGTTTGTAACATACCATATTTTGTTAATTTTCTGCCGCGATAGAGATCAAAAGTAGCTGTTTTTAATACCCCCACCGGGCAGTTTGAGAACTCAAGTCAAAGCTTCCGGAGCAAATCACTACTCCGTTTGCGCATGCGTCATGGATTCACCGGTGTATCACAATGGAGTCGGACGTAGACATGACTGGCTAGAATACTAGTAGCCACGACGCCGTACTAGTTTATATTATGAAATAACGGCGCAACCTCGGGCGAACAGTGGTGGTGTCACCGCCCACAGACGGCTTGACTTGAAACTAAAAAAGTGCTGACTAACTGCTGAGTTCACCTGAGTGCTGCTGTCAGTGCTGCTGTTTTCCCATGCCTTTGTCTGAAAGAGCAGTGATATAGAAACCGTCCGGTGAGTTACCTTAAAATTCGACCTTGTAATGTTAACACAGGCCCTGTCATACTGTTGAACCAACACTCAGTTAAATATTGGCTGAATTACATGTCATCAGAAGAAAAAAGGCACCTAACGCAATAGCATGTTTTAAAATCGCATAGCTTAGTTGGCTATAATAAAATTCTACGTAAGGTCAGCTAATTCACGTTACAAAAACAATGTATGTTTTTAGCTAGGCATACATTATCACGTGCTATAGTAAAAGATTCGCCACAGAGTCGACATTTTTTGTATTTTACATCATGGGAGAGTGACATAATGTATTTATAATATATGTGGGGTTTTCACAGGATATAATAGCTTCCAGCCCATACTTGTCTTTTTTTCCCCTCCTGCGAACAAAAATGTGATGTAAGTTAATGGCCTAGGTGGCTGTTTTTGTTGGCACTGTGTATGTAATTAACGTGAGCCATTTAAATTTTAATGACAGGATACTAGTTTGTGTTCATTGCCAGTTTCCCACCATTATGGAGCTGTTGTGTTTATGATAAGCAGGCAGGTTGTGATAGGACAGTCAGAGGAGGGTGGAGTTGACAAAACAGCACACAGCAGCAGACAGGCTGCAGTCATCATGCCAGTGCTTCAGAGGGAACATGTTGTGAGGAAATGATTATATAAATATCACCCTCAATTTACAGAAAACCACCAAGGAAAATGTCAGAGGTCAACATAGCAAAGCGCAAGGAGAAGTGTGAGAACTGCACCAAACAGGTGAATTTCTGCATCTGTATCACCACGTTGTCGACTCTCTTATGCATGCTGAATGGAAAAACATTTTCATGCTGTCAATCATGAATTTGAATGATTGATCTTCAACACACAGTGCAACAAGAAACAGGGCGAGGATGGTGCCAACTCACACCAGGAGAGAGATGAAGTCAATGGACAGGTAACGTCTGTTTACTCACCTGTTTCATTTATTATGGATTGATCTGGCAAAATCAGTCCTCGTCGGGGTGTTTATTAAGGGGCCTATTTTATACATCAAAATCAGTTTACTCGTCATACTATTCAGTCTGTGAAAACAGCTGTACAATGTCTTCTGTTTCTCTGAAGGGGCTTTCTAAAGTCTGAAAAATAACCCTGGGTTGAGACTATATATTTTTAACAGAAAGCCTACGTTACAAACTGGAGGGATTAAGAAAAGATGCAATTGAGTTGCATTATGGGGAGTGTAGGATCCAGTGACTAAAAGTCTCTTGACCTCTGTTGCTTCGATTTTGACCATTCTTTCAAAGTATAAAATGTGTCTCTTTTAAAACACTCCACCTAACACGCTCCTCTGTTTTTCCCCCCCTAAGGTGCATGAAGGATCCCAGCTGCTGCTGAGTGCCTGTCTGTCCTGTGATGGCTGTCTATCAGAGGAGGAGAGCCTGAAGATCTCTCAGCAGAGCCTGGAGGAAGTGGAGCAGGTTCTGGCACTCAATAAGGTACAATACACAGCCAGTCGGCATCTGAAACCTGAGAAAGTCAGGAAGCTGGTTTGTTGCCCTTTGAACAATACCTCACATTGTCCCCATTGTTTCTCTGTCCATGTCAGAAGTGTGACGTGTCGAAGCACAAGGTGCTGGTAGCTTCGGTGTGTCCACAGTCTCTGCCTTTCTTTGCTGTCAAGCTTGGTGTGGACATCACTGAGGCAGCCCACAAACTCTGTGGCTTCCTCAAGAATTTAGGTGAGCAAGTGGGATTCGTATGTCACTGTTTATACCTTGTAAAATCTTTACACAGTGTTAAAGTGCTCTTTAATGTAGCTATGTGAAGTCCTGTTATATTCTTTCCCTGTGAAGTGACAGATTTATTTGTCTGCATGTCCACTGTAAGGTTTGTGCCTTCATATTGTTATTAGCTTCATTCAATCAGAAATAGGTTTAGTTTGACAGCTTTTATTTTTTACTTTAAGTTGCATTTAAAAAAGCATTTAAAAGTCAGACATTTAGCTTCCTGAAACCATTTTTTACACTGGTTGGTTAAAAACTTCCACCCACTCATCGGTATCTATCATGGATGCTCGACATTCTCCCCCACTTCTGTGCCACTGTCTCTGGTCCCATCTCTCTGGGTTTTCCCTGCAGGAGTGCAGTACGTGTTCGACACCACCCTGGCGGCAGGCTTCAGCATATTAGAGAGTCAGAAGGAGTTTATTCAGAGGTATCGCAGGAGGCACCACGACTCCCACGCCTTGCCCATGTTCACCTCCTCCTGCCCAGGTAAAACTCCCTTCCTCCCCACCATGTTCTCCTCTCCCTCTTCACTTTTTTTATTCCCCACCTGTCAGATTGGTTTTCTAGCCAACTGAACTAATACCCTAATATTTGCCTCAATTTTCATCTTTTTGCCTTATTCTTCTGCTGCTTCTCAGGCTCTTAACTGTACAGATAGTTAATTTGCATGCTGTGTGCTGAATAGAGGGAAACAGAGCTTGTTTTAGAAGTAGAGATAATGGGGGTGTGCTGCTGGGGGAAGATAGAAAGGTCTTCTTTCACCACTCCCTTCACCAGAGATAGGAACAGCAAGACTTAAGGACTTTCTTGGCCTCTCTTTTTTTTTTTCTTCTCAGGAACAAAATGCGCAGACTTCCATTCATTCAGTTTGTAGGATTGCCTCTGGTGATGAAGTGTGGCATTTCCCAACTCCAAACAAGGAAACTGCATCATTAGAAATGTTTCCGAATGGGTCATTTTACAGGAATCTCCCAAACTGTTTTAACAATTATTGTACTGCATTATCAATCAATTCTCTTTATCTTTATTTTGAATAATTAATTCATCATTTAGTCTTTACAATGTCAGAAATGTTTAAAAACTCCCATCGCATTTCTCTAGAGCCAAAGGCGATGTCTTAAAATATCTTGTTTTGCCCGACTAACAATCCAAAACCCAAGGATATATTCCATTTATAATGATATAAAACAAAAAAAAGCAGTAAAACCTTGCAATTGAGAAGCTGGAAGTTGAGGATTTTAGGCATTTTTTGATTGGTTTTGCTTAATATATGACTTGACGATTGATCAGTTGTCAAAATTGTGGGCTATGAATTCATTTCAGCCCTAAATTATTGCTTGTTGATGGTGATTTTCAGCCCAGCTGTAGTGGAAAGCAGGCTGTTCATCCATTTGGAATATTAGCAAGTCAGGAATAAATAAAATATTTGTCATGGGGTTTGGAATCTCATGGAAAAGTTTTGAATTTCACACCAGGGACAGCTCCACCCATCACCATTTAAAAAATGTACTGGACTTAGATAATGTACAGTATAAAGCTTGTTATACTGTATGTCTGTATATATGATTTTTGACTGTGTTATCTTTTTGTATTTTTTTCTACTATAAATGAAAACATTTGAATATGGAGTGCAGAGGGTCAAGGGTTATTTTAACTGTGTGTGTGTGTGTGTGTGTGTGTGTGTGTGTGTGTGTGTGTGTGTGTGTGTGTGTGTGTGTGTGTGTGTGTGTGTGTGTGTGTGTGTGTGTGTGTGTTTACAGGGTGGATCCGCTATTCAGAGCGTGTCCTGGGCAGTTTGGTCACCCCTCATATCTGCACAGCCAGGTCTCCTCAGCAGATCATGGGCTGTCTGGTCAAAGACTACTTCTCTAAACAGCAGGTGAGTGTTTCCTGTCATAGCAGTCGAATGCATGTAGTGTGTCGGTGATACCGCTACACACAGTTGGCAACACTGACCGCTGTATCACGGTTGTTGATAACAGCGGCAGTATCGGTAAAACCTAGAGGCAACAGATTAAAAAGCTGGGACAAATTAAAATATAATGAGCTGTGTAAGTTGTCTGTGTATTATTTACAGTAGTTGTATAGTAGCTTAACTGTGTTGATACACTAGTTAAAACAGAACACTGTCAGTTGAATATTATAACACAATGTACTCAATGCAATGGTATGACAATATAATGTAGAAAATGTTGTGCAAACTGCTTCATAAGAATTCGCCTTTATTATGTCGTTTTCCCTTCTGCCTCGTCTCCCAGCAGAAGCTGAGTCCAGAGAAAGTCTACCACGTGTTGGTGGCTCCCTGCTTTGATAAGAAGCTAGAGGCTGTTAGAGACGAGTTTTACAACAGCCTGCTGGAGACCAGAGATGTGGACTGTGTCCTCACCTCAGGTTCAGTCTTCTTTCTCTTACACACTGCTGCCCTGGGCCAAATAATATTTGCAAATGTTTCTTAGAGTTTGTTTTGCTAAATGCAGCTTTTATTATCTAGAGGTTTGGTATCTCTGAAACCCCAGTAGTGTATGTACAGTAGGAAGACACTAATTGTATTTCATTTTAGTCTTAGTCTTCGCAAATACATTTAGTAATTATACTAGCTTAAATTTCCACTCATCGTGGGTCTCCATGCCATTTTAAAAGCAAAAAAAAACATTACACATACACGCCCCAGCTAGCTATATACAAATGTTCACATTATACACATCACCAGGCCAACAGGATGCACATCCCCTTTTATTCTGTTCTGTTGAGACCCATCTGCAGTTGAGACAGGCAGCAGCTCCCACCTGGCATCACAGTGCACCTCGGAGTGAGCATTTGTGATCAGGTTTTGCTTCCTCTGTAGGTTGTATTTTATCTGTGGGGAAGCTGCATCTGCTGCTAAACAAAGAAATCCGCTTTTGTTCTTAGCCATACAGCTAGAGAACAGGATTGTTGTGGCTGTTTGGTCCCTCACAATGGGTGCAAGTTAATGAAAAGTTGTGTTGCATGTTATGGGATAGTTTAACATTAGAGAGCAGCAGTAAACATGCATAACCCCACACAAGGGATCACGCAAATCCTGCACTGAGACAAATATTATTTTGGTTTCAGTACCTCCCATCACAGTCTTAGTAGTTGATAATAATATAGAGATGTTACACTAACAGTGATTTTTGATGTTTCAGGGGAGATCCATTACCTGATGGAGCAGAGGAAGGTTTCAGTGGAGGAGCTGGACTCAGTTCCGCTGGACCATGTGTAAGTAGTTGGACTACTTGTCGTCCTATCAGTTATCATTGGTGAGAGAAAGATTAAACATTCAAACTACCAGGACTTTTTCAAACTAGATAAAGACATTAGACATGGTGCTATTTGGCAGGTCAAAAAAAGGACGGTATCAACTTTATTGACCAGGTTTGTTTAAACATTCAAGTACTTGACTCTGGTTTTCAGTAGCTTTTAATATAGTTTCACACAGGTCAATGGTTACTTTATATTGTACACAGGTGCTGTGATTAGTACAGTGTTGTTATAGAAGTAGCGCACGGCAGCGCAAAGACAGTTGGAACATATATCATATGAAAACATAACAAGTTGCATCTGTTTGATTGATCACCCACCCTACATGTTGTTTAAAATGGCGTCCAACCTACAATTGGACATTTTCACCGAGTTGTTGCTGGAAGTCGTTGTCAGAGCTGCCTACATTGTCCCTGCAGGCTGGGAGAGGCTGAAGACGTGGCGCTGGTGAGGCACGAGGGCCGAGGTTCGGAAGGCTTCCTGGAACACATCTTCAAACACGCTGCCAAAGAGCTCTTTGGTCTGGACGTCCATGAGATCACATACAAGACCCTCAGGTGAGACACATTGCAAGCTTGAGACTTATTCTGGTGGAATATACGGTAGCTTCCAGTCATCCATACCGCACTTTTTACTCCCCAGTTCTATCTATCGAGTCAAGTCATTCTTATTTATATAGCCCAATATCACAAATCAAAAATTTGCCTCAACAGGCTTTACAATCTGTACAGCATACGACACCCTCTGTCCTGAGACCCTCGATTCGGATAAGGAGAAACTCCATAAAAACCTTTTTAACGGGGAAAAAATGGAAGAAACCTCAGGAAGAGCAACAGAGGAGGGATCACTCTCCCAGGACGGACAGACAGGAAATAGATGTTGTGTGTCCTGATATATAGTTTATTTCTATTGGTCCAGTGTCATTATCCTTTAGTGTGAATACTTTAGAGCCACTTCAATAGTATCGTATTGTCATATCTTTTAATTGGAACATCGAATACATTCACACTTTCCTCCTGTGTGTCATGTTGTTTATTTAGGAACCGGGACTTCCAGGAAGTGACTCTGGAGCGGGACGGGGAAACTCTGCTGCAGTTTGCTGCCGTCTACGGTTTCAGGAACATCCAGACCCTGGTTCACCGGATGAGAAAGGGACATGTGCCTTACCAGCTGGTGGAGGTGCTGTCCTGCCCAGGAGGTAACGCCACAACTACCAACATGATTTTGAAAATAGTCGTTGTTTGATTGAATCCTGCCGGTCCTGGAAACGTTACTTGAAATTCTACCCTTCAACTCGGATCTGCTGGTGTGAGCCCGTCTTCCATGTGTTCCCCTCAGGGTGCTTGAGCGGCCGCGGTCAGGCGGAGAGTGAGGCGGGAGGCCGGGTGGATAAAGCCCTGGTCCAGCAGATGGAGGAGGCCTACAGCAGCCTGCCAGTCCGTCTCCCAGAGGTCAACCCCGCCCTGCACACCCTCTACCAAGACTGGCTACAGGGCCAGGACTCCCCGCAGGCCAGCACACTCCTGCACACCCAGTACAGAAATCAGAGTCAGATGCACACACAGCCCCCACACATGCAGTGGTGAGGAGAAAGGCGGTGTTTTACTTCTTAAGACATGATGGAAGTTGAATGGGAGCTGCCTGTGGTTGATTCTGATTCTGCTTGGACCATGATGGACAAGCCCAGGACCATGCTGCACCACGGACCAGTGAAGTCTGAATAGATGCACTTTGTCTGTTTGGCCACAGGGGGGCGATGTCTGTATTTAAAATAGGTTGGATATCATGTGCCGAGCCTGAGGACAAACTAGGGTCCAGAGTCCAGAAAAACACACACACTTACATTTTCTGCAGACTGAAGCAGTGTATAAGCTGCATATAATGGCAAATAAATTGGGTACAAAGTCACCTGATTGCCAGCGGTTGTGAGAAAAGTCTGTAGCAAGTGTGAACAATTTCTGTCTATTTACAGAGCAATAAGCCACTGAGGAAACATATAAGAAGCTTTTATGAGCTTGTCAACTGAGCTTGTGGATGCTGAATGTACATTTGAGGAGTCTAATGTAAACTGTCCAATATGAAACCTGCTGTTTTACTTTGTGTCTCCACTGTTCCTCACCAAAAGACAAGACAATGTGTCTGAGGACGCATTGATAACTATGCAACAGTGTGATCGTCTTATCTCAACAGTCGTAGTCAATGGAAAGTAAGGCTGCAGTGTGATTCAAGAGGTCACTTAATAACCTGACCTGTGTGCTTATATGTAACTACCAGCCCAGTGTTTGGTTTATCCGTCCCAGTGGAGAATCAGAGTCATTATTCTTTAATGGTACAAGATGATTTCATTTGTGTCATCGCTTTGTTTCCATTCCACAAACTAGTAATTTTTAAGTTATGTTTTTTTTGTTCTTTGTTTTACAAGATCAAACGTACACGTTCAGCACTAAAATATTCTGACAAATGAAGCGTTGTCTCATTTCACTGTAGAGTCTCTGTGAGTGATGTCATTGTTGCACTGAGTTAAAACTTTGGTAATTCACAAAACACACTGTCAACCGTTTGTAATGTTAAAAAGTTCTAATGAAACTTCTCAAATAGAGCTCTGTGGATTATCAAGACTTTATTCTAATATAATGTACTCTCTTGAAACTTGAGCAAGTAATTTGAGCGAATTGATCCTTTAAAGGTGCTTCGTGTGTACAGTGTACAAACTACTTTTAGTGCATTTTAACCAACAATTTTTATGATCAAACTGCCCAAATTATTTATCCTGCTAAATTGGCAAACATGCCGGTTCCAGCTTCTCAAATGTAAGCATGTGCTGCTTTTCTCTTTTTTATAGCATTGCTATATGAATATCTTTGGATTGTGGATTCTTGGTCAGACAAAACAAGCAATTTGAAGACGTCACGTTTGGCTGTTGGACATTTTAATTGGCCTTTTTTTTTTTTTTTACATTTTCAGACATTTTACAGACCAATGGAGTAATCGATTAATCTAATCTATCTTTCTTTCCTTATTTATTTTATTAGCTTCCACAAAGTGGTTGCTAGTGTTACTGGGGTCCTCACAAATTATTAAAAATAACAATTGAAAGGAATAGGTTAACATTTTTTAACAACAAAGTTTCTTCTTTGCTTTCTTGCAGAGTGTAATGTCTGTGTTTAATATGGAGCTGGAGCCAGGAGTCACTTAAACAGCTAGTCTGGCTCTGTCCAAAGCTCAAAACTTCACATTCCAAGATCTCCATCGCTCACTAACATGTTGTATCATGTTGTTTAAACTACACAGGAAGTGTAGTGTAATG
Source organism: Macquaria ambigua (assembly GCA_008360985.2). Classification (NCBI taxonomy): domain Eukaryota; kingdom Metazoa; phylum Chordata; class Actinopteri; order Centrarchiformes; family Percichthyidae; genus Macquaria; species Macquaria ambigua. The sequence goes on along the minus strand of VMKM01001241.1, from coordinate 20,913 downwards.
TAAAAGCAATTGTTGTTGTTATTCTTGGTAAACAGTAACTTCCTGGAGTCTTTTCATGGCATCAAATGATATTTGGCAGATATTTAGATTTTAATTCAGCCGTCACAGTTAGTCAAGAGAGTCGCTTATGCATCTTACACACATTAGGACAGAACAAAGAAGAACTAAGCTGGCTTCATTCCAAAGTATGAGAAGTGAAAGTATTTACATACACTGCTATTTGTTTGCAGTTGTCACCTGAAACGATGAAAATTACGATTTTTATGACTATATCTCCACCCTACCCTCTCTCTCACTTTTCCTGGCGTGTCCTTCCCTTCCATCTTTTTTTATCTCTCCTCTTCTTTTATTTGGGCATTGCTCAACCACCTGGAACTTCCCCGCCAGGTGTGGCGTGTTTGCTGGAAAAACACTGTCGATTTCAGATTAATTCCCTGATGCCCAGAAAGAGGAAGCACTTTATGAGGTAAGTACCTTTCTTTCTGCGTATATATTTATACAAAAGTGTGTTAATTAGCTTTTCTGCGCTGGGATCAGTTAATGAGTCACTCAGAAGCTCATTCATGGTTTTATCAGTGTAACAGAGGCAATTGATCCAAATAGGTTAATTAAAGAAGTATTCATGTGTATAAAACTGCAGTACAGCAATGTGATGTAAAAGTGAAAATAAAAGTCCTACATTCAAAATCTTCTTTAAAGGTACATAAGCAAAATGTTATTAGATTATTGTTATTAATAGTCTCAAACCACATTTTACCTTCAGGCTCAAACATTAAGCAGCTACGTTGTACCTCAAAATCACAAATCTGTGATGCTAAATATAAGGCTAGAGCCAGCAGCCGGTTAGCTTAGCTTAGCATAAAGACTGGAAACAGGGAAACGGCTAGCCTGGCTCCATCCAAAGGTAACAAAATCCGCCTAACATCACCTCTAAATTCTCACTGATGAACACGTTATATCTCGTTTGTTAATCTGTGAAAAAGGCAAAGTGTAAAAACATGAGTAAGCGCAAGGGCCCTCCATTCTTGATGCCTTCTTTCCAGTTTCTAGAGACAGTGGAAGCTCCAGGATGTCCTGCCTGTGGAAATGTTGGGGTCTACTCTGTGCTGCTACTGTTGTACAAAGCAGTGCCTCATCAAATAAAGGTATTTTTATATTGCTTGTACCAGAAATAAATATACTGTACAGTGTAAATACATTATGAAGTAAAAAATAAAAAGGAAATCATATCATTTATTGCCCTTTTTTCTCATCCAGTAGTGTCTAATCCAGGAGTGTCACTGAAGTGCAACAAAACAGAGGAAGTTGTAGCTGGAGAAACAGTGACACTAAACTGCACTATACATTACTCGATACCGGACTGTATGGGTGTAGAATATCTCTGGTTTAACACACATGGCAACATACCATGTGATAGTGTGAAATACAGCTGTGAATGGAATCATTTGACTTATGTATCGCTGACCATCTCAAATGTCACGGAGGAGGAAAATTACACCGCTCGCATAAACACAGACTGTGGTGATGCTGAATACTCTGCCATAAAAGTACAAGTTAAACAGCCCTCCAACAATGCCACTGGTGAGTAGCTTCCATTGTCTTAAAGGTATTTTGTGAATGAGTGAGTGTGCACATCATTGTCATCCATGTCTATACATTGATAGTCATGTATGGACATATAGCTACTATATTTTGTCTTGCCAGGTGAAAACGGGTCAGCACGGAACCCTGGGCAGATCACCAAATTGAGCATTTTCACCCTCGTTTGTGTCGTTTTGTTTTCCCTGTTTGTGTAATGGAGACACCAGTGACACGGACTGATTAGTGAAGTCTCCTGATTGCCAGACAAATTTTTAAATTTGTGTGTAGAAAGATAAACAGCTGACTGTGTATCTTGCTGCTTCTGAAAAGTCATAATCATACTTCTTGGAAGTCTTTGTACATCCATGTGAGTATAATGATTGGATTTGATTGTAAGCAGCAAGACTGCATTAATGCATTACATTAATGCAAAGCTCTTAGACTACATGGGCGTAACCACGCATTCTTTGGGGGGGTCGTGTCCCCCCCAATACTGAGGAACTACCAATTTGTCCCCCCCCCAATATACAGTAGAAAATATGTTAAATATGTCCTCCTTATATGAACACTGCCAACAGATCTGTTTCTTGGTATTTCTTATTTATTTTCAATTTATTTTTGTTTCAGGAAAATATAAGTGTGTGACACCCCCTACCAGTTGTACACTTGGTTGATCCCATGCTCCTGCGCACAACTGGCGGTTGTTTGATTGACACTGTTAGCATGTTGTTGTTGCTATCAGTGTTCGCTAATGAAGCTCAGAATTTTTAATCTTGTTTTATTTTATAATTCTTCACATTTTTATTGCTAATTCCCCTATTTTATATTGTATTTTTGACTTGCTTTTTTTACAGTACTTGCTTTTTTAATGGCTTCATTTGATATATCTGTATATATTCTTATACTATATTTTCTCTACTATGTTAAATTCCTTGTATGTGAAAAGCTACTTGGCAATAAATCTGATTCTGATTAAAGGGCCACCCCACCAATTTTACACATGACGTTCAGTCTGCTCATTATAAGGACTACTACTCAGTTTGTGAAAACAGTGGTATGTCTTCTGTGTAGCTTTCTTTAGAGTAGTGGTTCTCAAAGGGGGCGTTTAGAGAATGTCGGGGGCGCTGAAAGCAAAATTTTTGAAAGGGGGACGGTGAGGTGTTCTTGGGGGGCGTTTGAGTTTACACCAAAGATTCACGACGAGAGGAGTTGAAATTTGCAGCTACTTTAAAATAAATACGGTCTGCAACACTCTGAAACCTGCCAGTTTACACCAATGCGAATAGACGAGACGGTATATCATTTCCATACCACGACTCTTTACTCCAGTGTTTCTGTCAGCTTTCTGCAGCGCAGCTCCATGCTGCCTTCACGGGAACGGGACGTCAGAGAATCATCTATAAAATTTCACCAACATGACGTTTACTGTGTCAACTCCAGGTCAGCTCAGGAAAATGGACGCTCTCTTCCTTGGTATTCCCCGTGGAGGAAATGAAGAGTTTCTTCCTCTTAAAAGCATTCATTTCTACACCGTGGACGCAGTGGTATCGCCGTGGTTACAAATTTACAAGAGGGATCTTTCGCTGTCGGACTTCCAATGAAAGCAACTTAGCGTCTAGCATCCAGACACACACTATATAACACTATTCAATTCACGTGACTTTATTGTCATGACTGCATACAAGAAAACGTTGCCAAAGCATATTAACACAAACAATACAATCATCATAAACATAAACAGTTTTTTAAACCATATTAAAACCAGACACCTGCCACCTGACAGGCTGAGTCACAGCAGCGCCATCAGCCGGCTTGATTCCAGCTGAGACGGCGGAGTTTACTGCTGCAACGTTTCTCTGCAGCTAAAACAGTTTCGTCGAACTTTAAGTCTTCATTAAACATCTTTAATAAGTCTATGAATAAGAGGAAATGTGAAATCCCAAAACATGGGTCATTTACCAGGTTTAATTTGCCTGGAATAGCACAAAATAATTAACCAAACTCCATTCAAAAATCTGCTGAATTAATTCTGCCCTATTTAATGCCAAGAAGTTGGATAATTGACATGTGCACTAAAATGTGCACTATAAATATAAAGACACATTTATTAGTAGACTAATTAACAATAAAATAACCAGTTAAAATCGAATAGTCATAAAATCTGCTCCGAGAACAATTTGGTGGTTACACTCATTGCAGGTGTCTGAGGCTCTTACCGATTACCGCTTCCTCATTTACACCGACCACCTGAGGATGGTTAAGGCCGACATGGATGGGTGGTGCAGCCCTTTCAAGCGGACCTAACCGAATGCGAGCCCGTTATCCAGGTGCATCTTGTTGACATCCAGTGCCACAACGAGGCCTAGGCTACTTTCCGCACCTCTGGCTGGGGCAGCATGTGGGTCAAATATGCCCAGTGTTACCCGGCTCTCTGGTAGAAGACTAGGCTGCTGCTTCTTGCTTTCCCAACAACATATAGTTGAGCAGGGATTCAGCCATGTCCTCCACATGCAGTCCAAATACCACAATCGCTTCTCTGCAACCTGCAGTGCTGATTTCCTTTGAAAGTTAGAATAAATCCTTGTGTTTTTTTCCTCTGTAGGCTGCTCTTGTTTTCTGTTGGAACAATTAATAAGAATGCTCTTGTTTGGCATTTCTGATTGGCTGTTATCTAGTCTAATTAAAGTTTGAATGTCAAATTTCTAACCGTTGCATTTGTTTAAAACTCATGAATATAATTTCTATTCATATGACTTTTTGCTCCCTGGAAAACTAATGATGATGATATTCCAACTGTCCAGTTAAAATCAAACCTGTAATTTGGCATTCAGTGACATGCTTTTTTAGTGATATAACACATAATAATAACAATAACAATAAAACAATAATAATAATTAAATAAATACATATAATATAAATATAATAAATAATAATCATAATACTAATCATTATTTGTCATTCAATGACATGCTTTTTTACACAGAAAAATAATCAACATTAATATTCAGGGAGGACAATTCGCCTACATTTTATTTGATGGGGGGCGGTTAGGGACCTGGATAATGGTTAGGGGGGCGCTGGCCCAAAAAAGGTTCAGAACCACTACTTTAGAGTATTCCACCAATTTAACACTGCGCTCCTATAACGTTGTCAGACTTTTTTTTAAAGTATAAAAATCAATGCAGCAGAACCAGAGGTGTCTTCTTTTTTATTCCACACATTCTTCTTCCTTATCAAAACCTGCACCTACATTACCCACAAAGCAACTCGACCGTCGACAGTTTAGTCAGAGATTTTGGTGCGTTATGCTAGTAGCAGCTAATGTAGCCTCGAGCTGCTAGCCTCATGCAGAGATGAGAAGTGGGCTACAGAGGTCTGGTAGGCTCACTTCTTTCTAACTCCACGCCCCCAGATTTTTTTCATGTTAAAACATGTATTCTTCAGCCCCAACCGACGCTGACTCAAGTGACATCACTTGAGGCAATTTATCAGATTTCGTGCAGCTCCCTCTGGAGCCACAAAAGGCTTTATACAGCTTTTTTCACACATGCAGTAGTACTCCCCAAGACCTGTAAACAGACTCTGATTTAAGTTTGTAAACTTAACCCCTGATAATGTCATCAGGGTTACAAAAACTTTGTAAAAAACATGGGCATTTATCAGCTGATGGAAGTCTAATGAAAGGCACTTGAGCATTTTTTGAGTTTGACTTATACTAGGGATCTGGAGCACCTGGCCTCTGTTGCATTGATTTTTATACAATACAAAGCCTTTCATATCACTCAATTCATTCTACAATAAAAAGAAGCAAAGTAGTAATCAAAAGTAAGATTGATATAGCATGCTGGATATACTGTGTGTGTAGACTGGTGCAGGTTAACTCAGTCGCCGTACATGAAACAGTTATGAGTGAACTTCTCTTTAAAAAATGTTTTGTCAGTAACCAGCACTTCCACATCTCTGATCTAATGCAGTGCATGCACACACACACACACACACACACACACACACAGCTGATGAACACCAAGTAACGAGAGTCAGTCTCATTTCCTTTGTACACCACACTTCTCCTTTTAAGCATTCATGTGACAGCCAGCCTGTCAGTCAGTCAGGCTGCTGCATCTTGGGCTGCATCTGTGGTAGCCTGCCTGCAGTCCAGCTTTGCGGGATGAAAGCCCACTGGTGGAGCTGTGTGTTGGGATTACTCTTCATGCCTGCTGAGGCAATACTCAGGACCTGGACAGGTGAGCATATGCATGTGTGGGAGAGAGAAATGATGGATAAGTTTTGTGTTTAAAAACAATGAAGATGTCTTCAAATGTAAGTCTGAGTCATCTTTTCCTGTTAGTATGCAGCCTCATCCTGTTGTTGCCTTCTGAGCAGTGTCTCTAAAAGCAGGGGTGGAAAAATGAAAAAATCTTTACTGAATCTTTAAGTTAAAGTACCAATACAACAGTGAATTACGAGTAATTCTGAATTAAAAGTAATTTTATCAGGAAAATGTACTTTAAGTATCAAAAGTAACTGTACTCGTTCTGCAGAAAAATAGCCTCTGTGACTGATATATTAGCATTTTACTATTGTACCTGGTTGAGGGGAAGGTAGTTCTAAACTACCTCAAAATTGTACTTTAATGTACTTACTTTCCACCACTGTCTGAAACCATCTATTAGCTCTATTTGTGAATTCCCTTTAACAATGGTGTTTGAAATGATCATAAAAAAATGACTTTTCTTTTTTTTACACTTCCACTGATGTTATGGCCTTGTAATGGTTATCTCCATAAATGGTGAGTTCAGGTGAAGCAGTCACTAACAGTCCATCTCTCCCTGACAGTTTCTCAAGATCCCTTGTCGATCACTCTAAAGAAAGTCAACTCATCTGTTGAGATCACATGCTCCACATCATTGTCGGACCCGATGGGGTTCTTCCTGCGCAGGCGTTTCCATAGCAAAGAGGACGTTGTGTACCTGTCCTTGGACAACGGAGAAGTCACCAAGAATACTATAGCTGCAGAATTTACGGGCCGAATTCACATAGCTCCAGACCAGCAGATCAGGGAGGGCTACAGGTTCACCTTGCAGCTGTCTCTGCTGAGAAAGGAGGACACAGACTTGTATGACTGCAGCTGGATTCGCTTCCAATCAGAGAATGCGACGCGACAAACCCTGTCCAGCAATGGCACCATTATCATTGTCAGAGGTGGAAAGAACCAGTCATTTGAGTTAAAACATGAACACACACTGTCCATTCATATATAAAAAAAAGCTTTAACTAACTTTTAAACCTTGATTTAACTTTCTTCTTCTGCCACTTATCCTTACAGACAGAGATCCCCAGGAGCAATGCCAGTACCACCTTTTGGATATCGTCTTTAGTACCTTGAGTGTGGCAGCATGCATCGTATTGTTCCTCTTCATTGGAGCACTGATTGTGAAATGCAAACGAGTAAGTACTACTGTAAGCAGATGGACCTGCTCTCATAATCATGCAAAGACTACGCCATGGTGTTGCAGTGAATATGTTTTCTTTGTGTTTCTACAGCTTAAAAGGCATTACAGACCTGCCAGAGCTGTAAAACCACCCAGACCTAACAGGCCTCCGCATGTGTGTCCTCAGCAGAGAGCTCAACATTGTCCCTACTTAATCACATCTGCAAATACTTTGGACTTCAGAGGCATTCTGTAATGTTAAGAGTCAATGCAGTGATGATGATAGGAGATGACGATTCTTTGGAAAAGTTAGAGGGTTTGTAGCAGATGATTGAGATATTTTTTGTGTCAGCGGCTCACCTAATGTGCTCAACCCAGGAAAGGTGTCACTTTTTGCTCTGCTTCTCATTTCCTTTTGTATTCAAATTTGTGTTTTGTTTGCAGAAAAGTGATTGACGTACCACATCCTGGCTGGTGTTGGGTTTTCAGGTGTGTTGCAATGAAGAAAAACTGCACATGTTCTACTGTATGTGTTGACCTTTGCAGTATGCTTATTCTATGTGTTCCCTTTGTGTCTCATAAAAAGATTTTTAACTTTTAAACAAATGTGAACCAGTTTTCTGCCTGATTTGATATGTGCATTAAATCTAAACCATTTTCCAATTTTGCTGTTCCTCTGAAGAGTCTTAAAATACTAATTTTTAAAAAGCCACCACTGCATCCTTATCGTGGAGGAAGAAGAGACAATCCACCCCAAAATAGCATTCACATTATATTTCTTAGTATTGCACCATTCCAGTTTAACGTCTTGATGTTCTGATTTCTATATTAGGGAGACAACTTTACTGCACAAAATACTTCCAACAGCTCAATTCCAGTTGTTGTCAAATAGGCTGCAGTATCCCATGACAAAATAATTCAGTCAGTGGTAGTTCCCGTAGAGGAAAATAGCTAATTCATTTAAAAAGTATCTCATCTGTGGAACCTCCGTACTGAATTTGTCGGTGTTCCACGGACTGTTGCGAGTGTAACACAAGGTGCAGCCTTGAAAACAGTCTGTTTTGATGATAATACTCTAACTATAATAAAGTTAATAAACGTATAATAAAAGAAACGTGGTTTGACAACGCGTAAATGTAGCTAACTGTTAGCATCAGGTTGCTAGTTGATGACACGCAGCCTGCGAAAACTACCCAGGAAAGATTAACGTTTTTCGCCTTGGCTTTTGCTCGCAGTCCTGCTGTCCAAGGGTCAAAGGTAGGAATGTAGAGCTGATTACCAAATAACGGGAAAACTACACAGTGGATTTAACTATTTTTTGGTCAGACAGCTTGTCTGTAGCCAAGATGAGCGGCCATAAACTGCTGTTTTCCGGGTTGAAGTTGTGGACTTCAGGAAGAAGTAGATGGATAAGTCGACTTCATGATGGTGAGCCACTGAATTTAATGCTTAATATACCCTAGTACGTTCATGAGGCAACACGCGCCAAACCCAGTACAACATTTAGCCAATTATTATTTGTCTAAGTTGCCTTCCGACAAAGCTACATACATGCTTGAAGAAATGCGAAAACTTAAACAAAGTGACTTCAATCAGCAATTCGGGATATAACTTATGTACAAAGCAGCACTTATATAAGTTAAATATAATATTGTACAACTTTATACGTGACTCTTTAACAGTAGTAACAGCGTTGTGAATAGTGGTAACCTTTTCCCTGGATGTTTGTGAACTGCAGTGCCTAAATCGGATGTTTTCTTACAAGTTCAGACCTTCCTATTTACTGTCTGCAAATTCAATTCTCTGCTAATTCTGTAGGTATAAATGGGCGTGGTAAAGCGTCTTTGTCCTCTTGCAGCCCAAAGGTGTGTATTGTTGGAAGCGGTCCAGCAGGTTTCTACACAGCACAGCATTTGATCAAGGTACCTACTGTTTTGTCGTGAATTGTTGTAGAAATAACATAATGAGTTGTAGTATGTTGGTGTCTTACTCTTATTTGATTTTATTATCATTATTATGTTTGTGGATGAAGATAGAAAACACTCCCAGCCTTTAACAGTGCCAATGCAGTTCACATTTCTTTCTTTATTGTATGTTTAAAATGATATTTAGGATTGATTCATTCTTATTTTAAAGACAGTTAAGTTTAAGACGTGGTGAAAAAGAAAATGTTCCTGTCAGCAAATTCCAGTGTTTGATTTATTATTATTATTTGTTTTAGAATATTTCAGGCACAACATGTTCATTTGTACAAAATATTGGCTGCCTGTAGTTTCAACGTTTTAGAGGACAGGCCCACCTTCAACAAATAATCAAGTCAAAACAGACAAATGGGTGTGCAGCTCCTGACTAAATATCCCCCCTACACTTATCACACCCTAACCGACTGAACCTCGTTTACTTCAGCTGTCAGTTGATGCCTTTTAAATGGATGCTCAACCTCACAGGCCTGCTATTAGTAGGACAGGAAATAAGTTGCAGACTGCTTTGTGTAGACCAAGCTGGTATTTTTGAGTCACAAGGCTATGACGGTACACACTGACCTCCTTATAAAGGTCTACTGTACACTTCTGTGCAAAACAGTGACAAGTTGTCCTCAATACTGTACCTATTATACATACATTATACCTATATAATACCTATTTTAAAGGTTAACTGGTGTATAATAATACCTGTGTGTATTTTTTATAGTTTATAGCAAATTTGCCTGCTGCATCTGGATTGAACCACCATGGTTTTCATTATATCCTCTCCTAAATTTGAATTTCCATCCCTGTTTTGTCTCTTCAACAGGGCATTATTGGATAACAAGACTTAAGAGTCTACAGCCCTGCTAGCGGCTCTGTGGGGCTGTACTTAGACACAGTGTTGTTGGAGCTAAATGCTAATGTATGCTAATGCATGATAGCATGTTCATGCTGACAATGCTAACATGCTGATATACAGCAGGTGTAATGTTTGCCATGTTCACCGCCACCTTAGTTCAGTGTGTTATCATGCTAACACTTGCTAATTAGCATTGCACACAAAACACAGCTGAGGCTGATGGGGATGTTGTTAGTTTTCCAAGAACTTAGTCATAAACCAAAGTATTTCTTTTGACCTGATGATGACGTTAGAGGAAAAGTTACCGACCATGGATATCTGTATAAAATGTCATGGTAATCTATCCAATAGTTATTGAGATATCTCAGTCTGATCCAAAGTGGTGGACCGATCGACCGACCGACAGACCAACATTGCTATCTATACAGCCACACTGTCTGCTAGCATGACTAAGAATAAAAAGCTAAAACAACACCCGTGTTATCCTGTAACTCTGCCTAAAGGGAAGCTTTCCAATCATTGCGTATGTCCAACAACTGCAACTGTAACTGTCAAAAGGATTTCATTTTACATGTTGTGTCTCTCTCTTGCCTTCTCGTCCTCCCAGGCCCGTCAAGATGTCGAGGTGGACATTTATGAGCGGCTGCCTGTCCCCTTCGGCCTAGTCCGGTTCGGGGTGGCCCCTGATCATCCTGAAGTCAAGGTCTCTAATCCTAAATAGATGTGTTAGAGAACATATAATTGTCTTACACTATTTGGGTATTTACAGTATGAGAACAGGGCTCTCACAGCAGGTTTTGAAGTAGCCAACTAGCCAGCAGACTGCAGGCTTTGGGGTATGCTGTAATGCAGTGTGGCCTACAAAGAAAGTGACAATGCTTTCATAATGTTGACACAATTCGTTTGTTCAATTAGTTTGTCGATTACAATAGTTTTCGGGCATTTTTTGCCTCTATTGGATGACAGTGACCGCTGAAGAGAGACAGGAAAGGCAGGAGAGAGAGAGAGAGGGGAAGACATGCAGCAGAGGGCCCGAGCTGGAGTTGATACCGGACCGCTGTGGTAAAGACTTTAGTATATGGTACGCTCTCTACCAGGCCTCTTTTGCCAAAAGGAAAATGTCAAAACCTCAGACAAACCTGTTTACATCCTTGTAGCAGTGTGTGACGAAAGATTAGTTTCACCCTGTCATGACTTGTGTCAGTTTCACCGGAACAATCATTTAACCTGTGTGAAACTCCCTGGCACCAAAATGGAAAATAAACTGTCACTTGATATTTTAAACATGTCGAATAGAAAGCGAACCTGCTAGACAAAGAGTGAACAGTAGTGATGTATGCCAACGAAGTGAAGCTGACGATAGGGTGCGTGGGATCAGAATAATTGATGGTTGGTTTCGGTAATTAAATGCAAATGGACCGCACGCAGGGAGAAATTGTGTGCCTCTCAGTCTGGAGCCACAGTCCTTAAAGGAAATGTTCAACGTTTTGAGAAATACGCTTATTTGCTTGGCAAACGTTAGACACGAAGATCTATACCACTCTGTTATCGGCCTGTTAAATTAGAAGCTAGAACCAGGAGACGGTTAGCTTAGCTTAGCATAAAGACTGGAAACGGGGGAAACATTAGCTAAAACCTGTTCAAAGGTAACACAATCTGCCTACCAGCACCTTTAAAACTCACTAATTATCACATTACATTTATATATATTATATACATTATACTGTATATATATTTGTTTAATCCATACAAAAACAGAACTATAAAAACAAAGTTGTGGTTGCCTGCCAACCTCATGGTGATGACGGCACTTGAGAAACTCTTTAATAAAACACATGAACCTGGACTCTTCATTAAACAGACTCAATTATACCTACAGCCAAATCAGTCTTATTTATTGGGGTTTAATCACCACTACAGGAGCTCTAAAACTCTTTTTTTAGTCTTTTTGTTTGAATGATTCTGATCTTTTCTTCTCTTCAGAATGTCATCAACACATTCACACAGACAGCCAAACATTCACGCTGTAGCTTCTATGGTAATGTGAATGTGGGGAAGGATGTGAGCGTTAAAGAGCTGCAGCAGGCCTACCATGCAGTCGTACTGGTAAGAACATGAAAACACAAGTCCGCTGTGTCTGAACTGTAAAACCCCCTTTAAATAAAAGTTGTCCTCATGATGTGTGTGTGTGTGCATAAGCATTGTTTTTTGTGTATTTTATGGTAGAGTTACGGTGCAGAGGGAAACAGGAGTATGGGAGTGCCAGGTGAAGACTTAACCGGCGTGTACTCTGCCAAAGACTTCGTGGGCTGGTACAACGGGCTGCCCAGCTGTCGAGAGGTGTGTAAATCAAGTGAATGTTTCCAATGAACCAAGTGCACGTTGCCATGTGTAAAAAAAAAAGTCATTTTTGTCTCGTATTTCGACTTTGTTTTCTGCTCCTTTATCATTAGTCCTCAGTTTGTCTCTATTATCTTTTCCATTCAGCTGAGTCCAGACCTGAGCTGTGACACAGCCGTCATTCTGGGACAGGGCAACGTGGCCTTGGATGTAGCAAGAATCCTGCTGTCTCCCATTGACATTTTAAAGGTGAGAAACACACAGACTTGGTTATTTAGGAAATAGTAGCAAATGTTAAAAGCAAAGCAACCACACGACATGAAGCCAATGAGGAGGGTAATAAAGACAGAAGAGACAGGTTTTCAACAGAGCAAATCTCGAATACTCTGCCCTTAACAGATCGCAGAGAGTGTGTTGGTGTTTATGGCATGATTTTAATCTATTCAAGGCTTTTTATCTGCTTAAATAATCTTGGAGGCTGTTGTAGCAATTAATATATTATAAATTATAACCCCATCTCTGTTAAAAGATCACCACCCAACCTCCCCACCCCGCTATATAAGACCATCTGGTAACACGTGACAGCAGCTCCATACTTGGATTAAGCAATAACTAAGCTATCACCTGTGTTTGATTGATTGATTGACACAGAGAGAAGATCTAAAAATCTATGAAATTATCGGGCAGATAAAGTACAGTGCCACATCCATTATAGTGTCTTTGTGGTGGTCTTGATGTGGGCCCTCTAACGTGTCTCCCTAAAGTAATAATCCCCAGTATTTCATATAAACATGTGTTCATGTCTAAGGAACCAAAAGTAAGGTACTCTGTCAGGTGTCAGGTGTCCATGGGTAAAATAATAAAGATCTATGAAGGTGTGTCTGGCTTGCAAGTTTGACCACTAAATACACCTTCAATCAACATGCTGTTAATGACAGTATTGCAGTATGCAGTGTGAGTACCACCTACAGAACCTCCATTTCATCAACAGTTTATTTAAGGAAACTAATGTCACATTACCAACGGCATGTTTTTATTGACAAATCCCAAAACATTGCATAATTGTGGACACACAGCATCACAAATAACACCAAATATAAAGAAAAGGTCTTTTGTAATAAACATCAGCTTACTTTAGACCCTCAGAAATCCAGTTCTCAGGAGACTGTAATGGGAAAATGTCTCTGTTTCTTTTTTCTGCAGAAGACTGACATCACCCAGCCAGCCTTGGAGGCTCTAGCAGAGAGCCAGGTCCGCAGGGTGCTGATTGTTGGCAGGAGAGGACCCATACAGGTCGCTTGCACTATCAAGGTGTGTGAGGAAGTTTGTTTAAGAGAAGAATGAAAACAGTCACCTGTCAAGTGACCTTTTTAAAAAGAAAGAAATATCTTTCAGCACTAACCATCTTCTTGCTTTGCTAACACAACTCTAACCCCACTCTAACCCAATGTTTTGTAATTTCACCATCATGAAACCACACCAAGTAAGCAGAGCAATTTGAAATGCACCACACAAGCTCCTGCATGTGGCAATCAAAATGTATTCAAGGTTATACATAAGACCTTTCAGTGTCATCACTCTCTCTCTAAGATCTGGGAACACCACAAGCAGTCAAACCTCCAGGTTAGTTATTATTATTTGGAAGAGAAAACAAGGGCAAATGGTAAAATTATTACCCAAACTGTCCATTGTAAACATCCATCACAGGTTACAGCCTGACTTCCTGGTTTAACTTTGACCTACCATACTCACTGTAGCTCTGCACTGTTTTCCTCTGCAATGAGGAATTATTACCGATATTTTCAAATGCGACCACTTTCAGTTTTACCGGCAGATAAAGTGTTTTAAAACAGTGCTTCACAACCATTTAATCCCTATTAGATGACGTACTCTTCATCATGGACCTTTCAACCATTTATCCATTACTTTTAGCTAACAATTTAAACCATTTATCCATTACTTTTAGCTAACTATCTAAACTGTTTATCCATTACTTTTAGCTAACACATTTCAACTCTTTATCCATTACTTTTAGCTAACACATTTCAACTCTTTATCCATTACTTTTAGCTAACAATTTAAACCATTTATCCATTACTTTTAGCTAACTATCTAAACTGTTTATCCATTACTTTTAGCTAACACATTTCAACTCTTTATCCATTACTTTTAGCTAACACATTTCAACTCTTTATCCATTACTTTTAGCTAACAATTTAAACCATTTATCCATTACTTTTAGCTAACTATCTAAACTGTTTATCCATTACTTTTAGCTAACACATTTCAACTCTTTATCCATTACTTTTAGCTAACACATTTCAACTCTTTATCCATTACTTTTAGCTAACAATTTAAACCATTTATCCATTACTTTTAGCTAACTATCTAAACTGTTTATCCATTACTTTTAGCTAACACATTTCAACTCTTTATCCATTACTTTTAGCTAACACATTTCAACTCTTTATCCATTACTTTTAGCTAACAATTTAAACCATTTATCCATTACTTTTAGCTAACTATCTAAACTGTTTATCCATTACTTTTAGCTAACACATTTCAACTCTTTATCCATTACTTTTAGCTAACACATTTCAACTCTTTATCCATTACTTTTAGCTAACAATTTAAACCATTTATCCATTACTTTTAGCTAACTATCTAAACTGTTTATCCATTACTTTTAGCTAACACATTTCAACTCTTTATCCATTACTTTTAGCTAACACATTTCAACTCTTTATCCATTACTTTTAGCTAACAATTTAAACCATTTATCCATTACTTTTAGCTAACTATCTAAACTGTTTATCCATTACTTTTAGCTAACTATCTAAACTATTTATCCATTACTTTTAGCTAACTATTTCAACCATTTATCCATTACTTTTAGCTAACTATTTCAACCATTTATCCATTACTTTTAGCTAACTATTTAAACCAGTTATCCATTACTTTTAGCTAACTATTTAAACCATTTATCCATTACTTTTAGCTAACTATTTAAACCAGTTATCCATTACTTTTAGCTAACTATTTAAACCAGTTATCCATTACTTTTAGCTAACTATTTCAACCATTTATCAATTACTTGTAGCTATCTATTTCAGCCTTTTACTCGTTATTTGCAGCTATTTCAACCATTTATCCATTACTTTCAGCTAACTATTTAAACCATTTATCCATTACTTTCAGCTAACTATTTAAACCTGTTATCCATTACTTTTAGCTAACTATTCAACCGTTTATCCATTACTTGTAGCTAACTATTTAAACCTGTTATCCATTACTTTTAGCTAACTATTCAACCGTTTATCCATTACTTGTAGCTAACTATTCAACCGTTTATCCATTACTTGTAGGTAACTATTTCAACCGTTTAATCATTACTTTCAGCTAACTATTTCAACCGTTTATCCATTACTTTTAGCTAACTATTTAAACCGTTTATCCATTACTTTTAGCTATTTCAACCATTTATCTGTTACTTGTAGCTATCTATTTCAGCCTTTTACTCGTTATTTGTAGCTAACTATTTAAACTGTTTATCCATTACTTTTAGCTAACTATTTAAACTGTTTATCCATTACTTTTAGCTAACTATTTCAACCGTTTATCCATTACTTGTAGGTAACTATTTCAACTGTTTATCCATAACTTTTAGCTAACTATTTCAACCATTTATCCATTACTTTTAGCTATCTATTTCAGCCTTTTACTCGTTATTTGTAGCTAACTATTTCAACCGTTTATCCATTACTTTTAGCTAACTATTTCAACCGTTTATCCATTACTTTTAGCTAACTATTTAAACCGTTTATCCATTACTTTTAGCTAACTATTTAAACTGTTTATCCGTTACTTTTAGCTAACTATTTAAACTGTTTATCCATTACTTTTAGTTAACTATTTCAACCGTTCCACCATCACGACATCGACATCCCTGTCCGACTTCTTTGTAGCAATGTAATCCCGTATGACTGTGGTGAGCAGGGCAAAACTACAAAAAGAAGACCCACGTTGTAGTAAACCAGAATTATCAATTCAGAAGAATTCAGTTCTTCCATCTGTAAATGGTTTTCTAGTCCAGCCCAGCCATCCCTGCTATGCTCTCCTTGTCTACAGGAGCTTAGAGAAATGGTGAACCTGCCAGACACTAGACCTGAAATGGTGGCGGCTGATTTTGAGGGTGTCGCAGAGGCTCTTAAAGGTAAGAATTGAAATATTATCTGAATATTATTCCTCTTTTTGAGGATGGCGCTTACTGCTTTATCAGTCTTCTGAATTCTTGAGCTAGGTCAGTGTGGATATTTGCACTGTATTTTTGATCTTTCAGTTGATGCCAGGGCCAAAAGAATGAGGACATTTCACATTTTGAGTAAAGGCAACACAATAGGCTACATACAGTAACATATTTATTATGTGCAATACAACAAAATAAGACAAGTCAAAGGTTTTTTGCCAAGCTAGCAGTGCAGAACATGTAAGATAACTATACTGTATGTGTTGAAAGTATGAGTTCAAATGAAATACTTTGACTAATGCAGAGACTGTTGAAAATGTCACAAGGAAGGAAGAAACGCGTGCTGTGGTTAACAGCTGGAACAGACCCTGTTGAGATCTATAGCTTATATAGGGCGAGGTGAATGGAAACAGAAACTAGTAAATACAGCTGATGGTAGACAGTGTGAGTTTGAAAGGTTTTCTGCTGGTGTGAGAAACAGATTAAGAAACTTTGAGAATTTTGCAAGACCACACACCGTCCTCGTCCTTGCCACACAAATGACATTGGGCTGACTGATGGTGCCGAACATGTCCAGGTTTATAGTGATAACAGTCTCCTCGCCTCTGTTCATGGCTAATTATGACAACCTTGATCTCATCTCTGTTAAACCCAATAAGCAAAGCAAGTAAGTGACAGATAATATTAGAAACTGGTGGCTTGTGTCTGCTATTAAACTTGCATTGTCAGTGGTAATATTAGCGCCGTTGCTCTGGTGACTGGTTCGTGGTTACAGTAAAAAAAAAAAAAAAGTGTGCAGTTACAGGAAATTTATGAAGGCCAGAGTTTAAACATTTTCACATACAAAAAAAGACATTGCGGGTTTCACAGCAGATGCCATACGTCTGCACATATGCACACATTTTCACCGACACGCCTACGCACTTTTTCCATATTTACTAAAATGACAGAGGCCACATGATCATGCATGCATGATCATGATTTAGTTTAATTTAAAATGTATGAATGAAAACTCAACTCAAAACACTTTTAGTCTTGTCTTAATTAAAAAGAGTCACCAACATTCTGGTCTATGGTCTATATATATTTTAGTCATTAATAAATGAGTCAACAAAATCTTTGTAACAATTTTAGTCAAGAACACTTAGGAGCATTGTTGTGTAATATAAGCAAAAAGCTGGTAAAACTGGTGCTGACAGCTGCCCAAAAGATGTCAAGTGGTATGATTAAGATTTTTTTTTTTTTTTAAGAATTAGCCTGTTAACATTTTTTCAAGTCTGTCTTAAAACAATACTCACATGGCCGTTATATGTACATTTCAAGAGTTAGTGGTTGCTGTTATTTAGGGATGAACAATTAATCAAAATATTATCGAAATTGCAATATAGCCAAGTGCAATATCCAAATCGCAGAAGCTGTAATTTTTTGATAAAGGTAAAATGTGCCACATTGCATTGTGGTGCTACAGAAATGCCCTGGCCTATTTTCTTTTTTAAATATATATATTTATTTTGTTTGTTTTTTAATTAAGAAATATGGCGCATGAGGAGAGAAAAACATGTCAGTTTAACAATAAGAATCACAGTTAACATAGAAACATAAGAATAATCGTATAACCAAGTACTGTGCATCTCAGTGGATCTAAGGAAAAACAAGCCATACTCATTCAGCATAGACAATGTAACTACTTTAAATGTAAGGAAAAATATCTGGGATCAGAAATTATCTCGGACAGCGGACAGATGTTCATTTTAAGCATAAGTATCTGTGCTGTGTCAGATGTGCCGAGGCCCAGGAAGCGTCTGACAGAGCTGATGTTGAAGACGGCCCTGGAGATCCCAGGAGAGAAGGAGCAGGAGCGGCGCAACAAGGCCTCCCGCAGCTGGGCCTTTCGATTCTTTCGGAGCCCCGTTGAAATCCTGGCCGACCCTGACCACAACAGAACAGCTGGCATCCGACTGGCCATCAACAGGCTGGAGGTACACAGGATTTGGGTTTTAAAGTCCCTCATGTAGCCATGTGCAGCTGCACGGTACATTGACCTGGTTAAAGTTGATTACCTCTGTGTGACCAGGGTTCAGGTGAGGGAGCCCGGGCAGTGCTCACTGGAGAAGTGGAGGATGTGACCTGTGGCCTGGTCATTAGCAGTATCGGCTACATGAGCCTCCCCATCGATCCATCAGTGCCGTTTGACTCCCGCAAAGCCATCGTCCCGAACAGCATGGGCCGAGTCCAACAAGCTGCAGGTACTCAGTAAATACCATGAACCACTTAGCAAGCTAAAACCTTAAAGAAAATCATTAACTGAATGAGTTTAGTGAATCCATCTTCCTTTCTAGGTCTGTATTGTAGTGGCTGGCTGAAAACAGGCCCCACTGGGGTGATAGCCACCACTATGAACAATAGTTTTGACACCGCGCGGTCCTTGATGGAGGACATGGACTCAGGAACGTTGGATGTATCTGCTGCCAAGCCTGGTTCACAAAGCATCAGCACTCTGCTGGAAATGAGAGGTACTCTACCGTCCCTTTGGTTGTTTCATCGCCTTCTGTTGAGTCCTGTTATCTGACCTGCTGGGAGTTTATAAAATCACTAGTCTAAAATAGTTGCATGCTGTATCTTGGAAATATCCATGAAATTATTTTCCTAAATGGTTGTATTTGTGCCAAAAATTACAGCAGTCAAATAAAAATGTAAATAGAAATTAAATTTCAAATGAAATGTGATGTTTGCAGTAGTCATACTTTGTCGGGAAATGAAATGAAATGTAGGAAGTAGTGTTCCAGGCAGAACAGCACGGACCACAGAAATTCAGTGTAAATTTTTCTCTTTACAAGTACATCACAGCAAGTGTCAAGATGTCACTTTCTCTTTCTCTTTAACCCACACGCACTCCTTGTTTCCAAGTTAACAGAAAGGAAAATGTTGCGTGCCTCTGACTCATTCTGATTCAAGGTAGTGCTGTTGGTCCATGGCAGTTTTCCTGCTAATGAGTAAAAAAGATAAGCTAGCTGCAGACTGTTCAACAAGAATCAATTCATGAGGCGCTTCACATCTAAAAATGAGACTAACTGGTTTGACATGATCAGAAGTTCACACTTCTAAGGTAAAATGTACTTTACCAGTCCAGTGTTTGTGTGGAATTTCATCTAAGTAAATGGATGTTACTGATTTGGCCACAAGGTGTCTGTTCTAAAACAAATGGTTTGTATTTGATCGTCTGTAGGAGTGACACCAGTGGTCTTCTCAGACTGGGAGAAGATCGACAGTGTGGAGATGAGGAGCGGTGAAGCCACAGGGAAACCCAGAGAAAAACTACTGACTGTGGAGGAAATGCTGCGGGTGGCTCGAAAATGACTGAAGACAAGAAACCGTTTACAGGTGAACACTAGACACTGAGTAACTGTTGCAGTATCGATGGGGACCTCAACGACTGACCACAATGTGCACAGAAAAGAAACGGCATGATGGCATTATGAAGCACTCAACATGGACGTAATTCATATTGTACACGTTAAAAGCTAGTAGGTACTGTAGTTTACCCCTAAATTCTTTGTCTCTGTTTTTCAATCTAAAGCACTGAAAGACTGCGTTGTTTTCTGTTCCACTAACCTCAAACAACACAACTCTCTAATGGATGCTATTAGTAATGAATATATTGTGTACTGTAAATTACTGTATATTATTGTTAAAGAGCAAAAACTGTGGTGGCTGAAATGCACTTAATGTAATGATACCATCTTGAATATCTTTTATGACAATAAATGTGGCTTATTTTATTCTCGTCTTGAAGCAGCATCTCCTACTGCTGCATTCTAAATATTTACGACTATTAATTTTTAAGACTATTAAGACTTAGATGTCCTACATGGTGGGTTTAAAGATTATGATTCTGGATCATAATTATACTTTGTGATAATATTTAAGCACAGATCACTTTTCTATACATTTAAAATTAGCTAAAATGTTTCAAGATGACAGGGTTGGTGATTTATAAAGATGTTGGGTTAGCCAGCTATCTTTGAGCTTAAATTTTCCTGCTTCACGAAGCTGGCTCACTTTTAACTGGGGTAGATCACCATGGTAACCCATGCTGCACAGATAACCTGCTCCAGTCACTGGAAAAACTCATTCCTTTAAATATATTTCCCATTGGCTTTACTAACTCTACCCAACTGGAAGTAGGCCATTTTGAATTGTGTGTTTTTGCTGCATTTATGAACTCCTCCTAGAGGGTTTATCGGATTCATTTCAAATTTGGTGGGTATAATCACCACAAGAATCATGCAACTGAAACAACTGTAGGCATATTTGTCATTTAACCTATTTACTAATCTGGAAAGATAAGGAAACAAGCGTCAGTTAAGATTTTTATTTAAACCAGAGACCGATAAAGCCAGGTACATGCACAAACATCTTAGATGCAAAATGAACCCTTGCATGGTTCCTTAAACCTAGTCCCATACTTTTTAAATTGCCTCTCAATGC